>BMAC01000002.1:3061029-3079242 GCA_014905375.1 Phtheirospermum japonicum | reverse complement strand
CCAGGAGTCAGGTCAAAGAAACGTCTCCATGCATCATTAAGACGCATGACTTGAACGGTCAGGAGTTTTTCAGACGTTTGAAAACGTACGTACAGGAGTCAGGCGCGTGAAGGCTCAAAAAGGTAATCAGGGTTTGAGGCAGAACCCGAACCCCACACGGACCACCCAATAGGACCAATTGCCAAGACCCAAGACCAAGACCCAAGACCCAAGACCCAAGACCCAAGCCAAGTCCCAAGCCCAGGTCCCAAGCCCAGGCCCAGGCCCGGGCCAGGACCAGGTCCGGGTCCGGGTCCGGGCTCGGATCCGCTCGGCTCCGCCTTCGGCTACGCCGAAGGCGGACTGGCGAACCCAAGTCCAAGAGCCCGCGTGAACTTCGTTTACACAAAGCCCACAACACTCTCTGGCCCACTCGATGTACATTAAAGAAATGTAATCATTTTTAAACTCTCTTCCACATTGACTAACATTCAATGTGGGATAACCGAAAAAGCATTAAAGCATACCGTTCAACTTTCAAGCATCATTTCTCACTCACCAATAAATGGATTTGAGAAATTCAAGATGCTACGATTATCTACACGACACGTAGAATAATCCTACATAATTCATTAACATGAATTATCGCTGTACCATTTAATTAGAATTAATCCAATTTACAACAATCCCCCACATGAGTGAGAAACTCCAAAACGAAATGCATGAATGCAAATACGTAGCTCAGTCCTTAAGAGACAATAGAGAATAGGGATAGGTGGCTTGTGGCCTTGAACCCTCCTTAGTTAATACTACCGAGTATACCGGCGGATTAGTGAACATAATTCTTGAACTATTCCCCTTTGTGTATACTAAACAATAGTACCAACCCACTAAGGTCTCAATATTCTTCCGTTCTCACGTTTGTGTCCGTTTCTGGCCATGGACAACTTCTTTGGATTCACAAGCTTCAGTAGAAGCGACCCTCATATATATATATATATATATATATATTAATCACTTTATTCCAATAATAAGCACAACGAGTATTATAAATTACCACCACCAATATTTAGATTATCACAAGTATTAATCACATTATCTCATTAATATTACCACGATTAGTAATTACATTACCACAAATAGTAATTACTTTATTCCAATAATCTAAGATTACGAAACCAATAACATAAGATCACCACAAGTAATAATCACATTTTCTCGTACTTGTAATATGATTATTGGTACTTATAATATGACCACTGATAAGATTATTGATATTGATAATATGATTAAAACACTGGTAATAAGATTACTTGTACTGGTAATACTACTTTTGTTGTCATTCCTCTCGGTCATACAATAATAAAATGACCATAACTAGTAATTTAAGATTACTAAAAAAAGAAATCACATCATTCCAATAAAGATTGCCATAATACAATTACTACAACCGATAATAAAACTATCATCACCAGTAATAAAATTATTATATCAATAATCTTATCCTCAAATCGGGATTATGCTTGAATAAGATGTAGTAAGATTATTACAACTAATAACCACATTCCAACTAATAAAATGTAGCAACAATTAGAATCATATCGATCTTATATAATATCTATCTATCCTTATTATCTATCACACCAACCATATTATCTTGTAATAATCACGGAGAGTTCGATCACTGGTTGAAGTTTATGTACAAAAAGTACTTAAAACTTGCTCAATAGTGCTTCAACACAAATTCTCTCTAACATGTGTATTATTCGCTATATTATTGTTAGGGAAAAAAATTCATTGTCACCTGTACTTGTGGCGTTTTTATGATTTGCCACTTAATTTTTTTTTTGTTTGTTATTAATAAACCAAAGTATGTGGGTTTTGCTTTTTGCAACCTTCAGGCTATTTTTCATTCAAAAAATAGCCGGATCGAAGCACGTAAACCTCATGCCTCATCACCAATTATTATGTTGGGCAATATTTTTATTTTTTTAGAATGAGGCATAAGGTTTACATGCTTCATTCCGACTATTTTTTGAATGACAAATAGCCTGAAGGTTTCAAAGAGTAAAACTCGCATACTTTGGGTTGTTAATAAAAACAACAACAAAAAAAACATTAGGTGGCAAACCATAAAAACGCGACAAGTACAGGTGACAAATGATTTTTTTTCCTTTATTGTTATCTGACCACATGTGTATGGTGTATATGTAGGATATGACAAGTAAAGCCGTATTCCACAAGGACCAATGACTTAGAATTAATAAGTAATACAATTATAGTAACTTAATTTTGTTTAAACTAATATAAAAGAAATGATTTTGTGTTATCAATAAATAATCAACAAGCATGAAATAATAATAAAAACTACTTAAAATTATTATATCAAGTTGTCAAGACCAACACCAATTGCAAAGTAAAGAGGATAATCAATTAAAGAAAGGTATTCCGATGTTTTGATTCAAAGTCAATTCATCGAATATTATTTTTGATTCAATTCATCATAAATTAATCACGAACATAGTTCAATTCATCAAATATTGTTTTTGATTCAATTCATTATAAGTTAATCACGAAAATAATTTAATTTTCTGTCTAAATTATTAAATATTGATCACAAGTACAAAATAATATATCTATTCAAAATCGTACTTATAACTCCAAAAAGTTCAAAAGATTTATAAACTACACGTATAATTTCAAACCTCTCGATCTTGTTGATTATCGTGTTTTGTATTTTAAAGCCTAATAATAAATATTGTCTCTCGACTCAGTTTATTAAAACCCAACAATCATAAAAGAAAACCCATCTTTCTCATTAATTATTATAACCTTAACCTCCCGCCGTTCACTCTTCTCCGCACACGCCCACCCCAAGACAACACCCCCTACAAATGACGACAATTATGACGAACAAGGATGGTGATTTTGGACTAAGACCACAATTCTAAGCGGTCGGATTGAGGGTTTCAACCTAATATCATTGACGAGTTATATAGGCGACTTGACACACCACTTCGGGCTCCGAGTTGAATTTGGTCCTTTGTGAATCCTTTGATGTATAGTTGACATGTATTAGGTTCTTCTTCAGATTTTTGTTTTTGTTGGGTTGATATTTATTAGAATTCATGTTTTGTTTTATACAAAATTCTGTATTCAAGGCCATATTATACTTATATATTGTTGTTAATTTTGTGTTGATCTCATCATGTTTTTTTTTGGTTTAACTATATTTGGTTCCAATTTGCTATTGTGTAGTTGATAATGTATATATCATGATTCTATTAAGATTTGGTTTTCATTTTTTTTTCACATTTGATTTTTAATTATTTCATACATGAAATTGTGCTTACCTATCATTAATTCAGATTTTATGTGAATGAATCAGCTAACAAGTACTTATTATATACCTAGTTTTGTTTCTAAATATGTAATTTTTTAATTGTACAGGGATTGTGGCCTGTTTATGATTTAGAACGTTGAGTACTTCATTGTCGAAGTTGATACTCCAATAAAAGATATTTATGTTGATATTTGATGTATGTATAATCGATCTATAATTTAGTTATAGGTTTTACATGTATGATTTATATTGAAGTTTGGCTCATAGACCTATCAGGTCCTTGAAGTTTATATGTAGTTAATTTCTAGTTTGATCATGTGCACTCTTATTTTTTCAAATAATTTTATAAATAAATTAGTTGTTGTTTGGTTGATTTTGTGTTTTCTTGTATCAGATTGGTTTATCTAAAGGATTTTTTTTTCTTGTTTATTCTTGTACACTTTTGGTTTTATCCCCAATCCCCATTAGCATAAACTTAAAACAAAATCACTTCATATTGTACACATCGAAAAAACCCAAAATAAACATAAAGGTAAAGAAAAAAATCACTATTTTGTGTAAAATTATTTAACATGTATAATATATTCACTTGGTTTTAACAATGTGACTAGCAAAAATCAACTAATCAATAATACAAGTTAGAAAAAGATGATAGGAACATCAAAATTTATGATATTTTCATTTGTAAAGAAAATAGTGTCGAAAATAAAATGATTTATGTGAGGGCAACTGTTGAGGAATTTATTCTTGGCAATAATTCCTATTTTGTTATTTGCCTTTCTTGGGCACAAAATAAATTAGGGAACTAGATTTAGGACAATTTTATGTTTCCTAGTTTATGCACAAGACTTTAATTATTCCTARATTGTGTTTAGGATTTGTTTTTAGGATTTTACCAAGTTTAGGATTCTTAGTTGTCTATTTAAGACACAAGTAATCCTACACTTGATTTACGGTTTTTATTAGAGATTGAYGCACRGATTTCTTGAGGAGAAGAACGCAAGACGCACGACGCAAGAAGACGCACAAGKAAGGAAGAACACGACATACTACTTGGAGCCAACGATYGTGATAAACAAGATCTTTGAAGTTGCGTAACCAACGGAGAAGATCTTGCCATACCGGCAACAAGTATTTAGTATCAAGTTTCTTGATATTTAGTTTTCATATATTACTTTATAATTGTGTATTGAACGTGAATYGAAAGTAATATAGTTTACGGGTTTGTACACCCAAGTTCACAAGTATTTACTTGTGAACTGATTTTGTTTAATCGTGTTCTCTTTTTAAATATCCGCTGCATAACCTGGTGTTATTTAGTTGATRTTGTTAATCAGTGTTGTTAACATTAATTAACAACATCACAAATCTGGTCCTTATTTTTAAAATCATAGACCTTCAAATTTTACAGCAACAACAACTTATGAACAGGCGTCGAACATCTCGTACAATAACACTGAAATAAATCAAAATAGACTAAATACTAAACTAAGAAAATAAATTCGATATTCAGCATGTAAATAATTTAAATAGCAATCACCATGAATATATATTGCAAACAACTCGAAATTATGGGGCACCCAACTAATAATTATGGTTTTTAATTTAATTATAAGAGTGGTTTAAGAAAAAGTGTAATCGTATGTTGAGAGAGAATGGATAAATTATAGGAGACTACTTTCAAGGCTAATGCCTCTCGTTTCGTCTTTTCTAATAATATCAAAGGTGATTGTTTAATTTAATTAAATGAGTGATATATGAAAAATTGAGGATCTAGAATGAATTAATTTAAGATGTAATTTTAAGTTTAACCCAAGTATTATTGAAATTTGTTATGGTTAGTTGGCAAATTAAATTTTTTATTACAAATAATGATACTTGTGTCATTTTCCCGGTTATTTACCTCTAAGGTTTACCAAAGGGATTTAAATGCTTTTAGCACACTTGCTTTATAAATTAGTCCATCGGACTCATCCATTTAGCTCTACTCTTTAATATGTTAATTAATATGTTTGAATTATGTTATTATAAGATCGTGAATTATATATTATTGCTTTTTGATATTTATGTTGAATCAGCAGTTGATACACGGTGATTGACCCGGTGCTCGGAAGGCAGCAGAGTCAAAGCCCGGACCGGATCCACAAACCATCGAGTAAAGTTGTTAAATAGATAAATGTGTCCGGACATCTACATGTGGCTGTGTGATTGCATAATATAACTGTTTCACTTTATAAAAGGCTGAGGGTGTCGATATAAGCAATTGTGAGAAAAGCAAAAAGAATAATAATATTAATACTTGGACAGTTGGATTTGCAGCCTGTAAAACAATAGTTGTAGCAATAATACCATCAGAATTAATTAGACTCAGGGCAAATTATATGCTGTGATATAATTGAGTGACAATCATATCCCTGATTGTCAAATCCTTTAATTCTCTACTATACATAATGTTATGGCAGCACAAATTTAAATTTTGTTGCTTTATTTGAGCCATGTATCGCTTACCTGAGTGATCTCTCTTTACTGTTTGAAGTAGGGATTAGCATAAATTTTAAAAAATCGTTCATATTAATTGCTTTATATCGCATTATTTATAGGGATTTAATTTTTAAAATTGTGATTAAACATATAGAGTAGAAGGTGTTTTTACTCACTAGATCTCATATTTTATTTTTCTGCCCAATAGTTACAACTTTTCCTCCTTTTTTTACCATCAATTCTTTAACTCAATTTTCATGACAATTTGATCTTGTCTCTTTCATTCTCACACCTCCCTCGTTTCAACCTCTAACCTTCAAAAAAGAAAAAATGTTCGCCGCCAGGTCCGCCACTCCAACCCATATTTATCCCCTCGCTATCAAAAAGGCCTTCAGCGGCGCTGCAGCCGCTTCGAAACGGTCGTTTAGTTATTCGAATTGAAATGTCTTCATAACTCGATTCATCTGCAATTCTCATCTGTTTCAAATGTATACATGTACAACAACCTCCAAGCTGATGACGTCGTTCGGACCCTCTTGAGCCATGTCCCTCCTTTCCCAAGTGTCCTTCCCAATTAGCCAGTTTCTCATCTCTCCCTCACTGTGTGTGTACGCGCGCGTGTATGTGTATCTACATTTAATTGTGCATGAATAAGATATTTTGTGGCAGTTTTGGTTGTTTCTCATATTTTGGAGCTAATTAGAAAGGTTGGCAATTGTAAATGGTACATTTGAGCTTGATGTACTACATAGGGTAAATTAAAAGAACTCTTATGTGATGATATCATGATAATTGATGTAAAGAATTAGAATTGAAAAATGTTAAAAACGCACTACTACAGAAAGTGGCTTTTACATAATTTAGTCAACCGATGTAAAAGCCAATGTTGTAAAATGTTTACAAGACTACATCGGTTGTAGAACCGATGTGAACTGTACATTACTACATCCGTTTCTCTAACAACCGATGTAAACACATGAAATGCTCGATGTAAGCCTGGACTATACTACATCGGTTCCCCTAATACCCGATGTAAAACCGGACTCTACTACATCAATTTCCTAAACAACCGATGTACCCAATGTAAGACTGGATTGTACTACATCGGTTTCTCTAAAACTGATGTAAATCATGAAAAACCCGATGTAAACATCTGTGATTTCACATCGTTATTTAAACCGCCGATGTAACATTACTTTTATTTTTCATTTTTGCTGTTTTAGGCGATTCACACCTGGAAATTTGTAAACAGTTTATTTCACATAACCCAACCAAACAATAAGCATACAACACAAAACAATTCACCCCAAAACAAAAGAAAGAACATAATCCAACCAAATTAGTTTCATACTCAACTCGAACTATACAAGGTAAAATTCATCAAAACAAGTTATATAATCCGAAAAATGAAATACGTATGACCTACACAAAGTACTAGTTTTAACCACATTCAAGTCACATCTCGAATCCAAACGATAAAAACCAACCTAATTAATAAACTTCTAAAATTCAATGCTAAAATAACATATGATTCTAGTCATCCAATAATTCATTCATTTTAAAATAACATCTTGCCCATTGTTTACGAATTTCTTCAATGTCATTTGGATGAAGTCGTTCGATATCATTAAATACCTGTAACATATATTGTTACACAATAACATGTACAAATTATAAATAAAATAGTTAAAGTTAGAAATTATATTACCTCCTCCCAGTTGTCCGTTATTCCTACTTATGGCTCACATCTAATGCATAATGTAATATCCACATTCCCAACATCCCGATTGCTTATTACACTAATATAAAACACAAAATAATTTTTGAGTAAATAGGTTAATAACCAACTGTACAAATGTACTACAAATATAAACCGAGATAATAATAATAATAACAATAATAATAATAATAATAATAATAATAATAAAGGATTGCAAATTACTAACTTTCGAAAAAATCCAAATGTAATGCATCAAGGCAACTATTTCTGAGACGACAGAAATTCCAAAAAATAAAAAAAAAATGTCGACTTAGAACTGAATTCTGTTGCAAAAGATAATCCTGGGCCTCAGTATCATCGATGCCCCCACTGGCAAAGTTTAAACTATCTGGCGGGAAAATGTCTGAGACACTGGAGACCAAATCAACAAAAGCACACAATAAGACGATGCAATCTTGCCGAGACACACAAACAATAATTATACAAATATACAATCCGATGAAAAACCTTGATGTTGTTATATAACACTGGTTTCCGTTAGAAAGAACAGGGCGCACAGATTGTGACACACTTTGTGTAATCTATAGAAAGAAAAAAAATACAACAAAATGAAATGCAATAATCTATGTTGAGTACTAATAAAAATATATATAATATTATATTCCAGCAACAAAAGGATCATAAGCCTCTTCTGCAAAGTACGCTAATATTGTTCCTGAATTAATTATCGTGCCTCAGTTATTTGATATTGAAAAAACCGATGGGTTAATTTTTAACGTTTGCCCGTTTACAACAATACTTTGTAGATTTACGTTGTAATGTGGCCTGAGGATTCGGAAACAGATCATATATCCCAAAAAAAAAAAAAAAAAAAAAAAACAAAAAACAAACAAACAAAAAACAAATAAATAATTATATTTCAATTATTTTCAGAATTGGTAATGTTTAAACTATGTTTTTTTTTTAGAATTTCAATTATTTTCCCACATGATAATATATTTCAAGTTATATAAATATAGAGGGATAGTATACCATGGACCTAGGTGCACCTTATAAGGTGCACCTGTAATTTAATTTATCATCGTATATAACTGGTACATATCATCACATATAACTGTTACATATCATCACATATAACTGGTACATATCATCACAAGTAATTGAAATCCTAAATCTAAAATTTAAAATCCTGAAATTTAAAAAATAAACCTAAAACAAAAAATTAAACCCTAAAAATGTAAAATTAATCTCTAAAATAAAAAACTAAACCCTAAAATTGAATATTAAACTCTAAATCCTAAATTTCCATCGCATATCATCACATGTAACTGACGCATATCATCACATATAACTGACACATATCATCACTTATAACTGGCAGAATGATAGAAATAAAATGGAAAATTAAATTAAAAAAAATGAAATATTAAACCTTAAAATGAAATATTAAACCCTAAAAATATAAAACTAAACCCTAAAATGTAAAACTAAACCCTAAAATTGAAAAGTAAACCCTAAACTCTAAATTTCTGACACATATCATCACGTATAACTGTCAGATATCATCACGTATAACTATCAGATATGATCACATAAAACCGGGTGCACCTAGCAAGGTGCACCCAAGTCCACCTAATAAATTGCCAAATATAGAAGCAACTCTTTCAATAAACATGAAGAGGAAAAAATTCAATCAGATCCCCACTTTTCAGAGAAGAAGCAAAGACAAGCATTATAGTTATCAGGCAGGAAAAAAAAAACACATACTGTGATGGAACGAGCGGGGTGTATATGTGATGGAACGAGCGGGGTGTATACCAAATTCGGCTCCACTATCTGACCAAGCACCAATATACCACCACCACCGTCTTCTCCTTTCAGATAATTGAAATGCATTCAGGGTGATCCCTTGTGAAGAAAGCTGTGAAATCACGGATAATCCTTGCTGCCCAAAGCCGAATATACCATCAACGGCCCTATCTGGCTTCGTAAGATCCCAGACTGTGATGTGCTACAACTGTTTCAAAACATGACATGAAAACACAGAAAGTCAACCAAAGGATCAAAAATATATATGGTTAATTGCAGAAGTACCCTTGAGGTTTGACCTAATTACAAAAAATACCCAAGTTTTTTTTCCGTGTCTTATGATTACACATTTCAAAGCCAAGAAAAAAAAAAATCAAACCCCCCTTCACATGGGTATGTTGTGTAATTTTGAAAGCTCGCTAGGCTTTTTTGTAATTAGGTGAAATTACAGGGTACTTTTTATAGTTATCCCAAACATAGATGAAACAATAATGTTAAGGGTGGTAAATTTGGGTTGCTTCTCACCCATAAATGACAGCTGACGATGAATTATTAAAATTCATTGAATTCCCGACTACCGACTCGAAAAAAATTGAATCGTACACGTAAAATCCCGATGTTCCACATCCGTCACCGTACTGAAACGTGTAAAAAGCAAGAAAAAAAATCAAACTAACTATAGTGACAATTGAAACAAGAAAAAAAAATAAGTTTTACTAATTTTATCATATAAGCACAGTGCTATATAAATAATGTATTCCACTATTCAACTAAAAAAATAAATCATCATCATTTAACCACAACATTAGTACCAGAACAGTAAATTATACATACCTGCGGTGATTTTGGTAGAAATTGTCGAGCTGGTAATAAACATAAATTGGTTGTTTCATATTCTTTGTAATCTGACATTGATTAATCAGATTTTAATTAATGTTTCAGCTTTTTTCTTAAACAAAGGCTTTTATGAAGAGATACAACATCGAAAACCGTTGACAGAAAACTCACAATAAGAGTTCTGCTGTAATTTTTGCTCAGAGAGCTTTTTATAAATCCGACCTTGTTATTTCTCGACTCTACAAGAATGCATTCAGTATCGTATTGATTAACGATTTCAACAACCTGGTAAATAGAGAATCTCAATAAACAAATGGATAGCAATAATGGAAAAATATAAGGTTAATTACAGAACCTACCCCTAAGGTTTAGCCTATTTTCAACTAAACTCGTGTATCTCATAAATTACAAATACATCACTGACATACGTTTATATTTTACAATTTGCACTCTTAAGAAAGTTAACTAGAGTTTTTTACAATTAGAGTAAACATCAGGGGTAGTTTTATAATTATCCCCAAGATAAATTAGTTAGCATACATATTGAGAAGCAATGAGAGAGACAACTCCAATGGGAATGAAGATGAAGCCAATAAGCAAGAATGATAAAATCACCCGCACCAGAGAGTGGATAAAGGGAGAAATGACATACACATAAATTCTCTAGACATGGAAGGCATTAAAATTAAATCACTAGAGTACTAACACATTTAGGAGTGAGAATAGGTTTACACGTGGAGAGTTCCTATTGTGTAAACCTTGAATCTGAAGTACACAATATAGAAAGAAGAAAAAATAAACTCTGTTTATAGATCAACAAGCTATCATATACAACAATATTGGCATTAGAGACTATACAGTATACAGTTAATGAATTTGAATTTATTACAAAAGAGGTTGAATTCCTGCAAATAAAGAAAGTAAGGTTATGTAATTTACTGTATCATCTGACATTAATCTTTATCTAATCATAGACTCTAAACATATTGTGTATAGAGTTAAAACTATTTATTTAATATATTTCTAACATACATTGGATGAGTTATAATATCATTTTTATTTTCACCTAAGCATTGAGAATAAATTTAGGAGAATTATTTGTTTTGTGATGACTTACTTTTGTTTTTCATTATATACTCTTCATTCGTTGTTCTATTAAAATGGAAAATGCACAAACTAATAATGAGTGAGGAAAAACAATATGAAATTGGACGCATCTTTAAATTAAGTTTTGTTATTTTACTCACTATTAGGATTTTTTTGTCTTGTGTATATTTCTTTTATAAAACTAAGAATGTGATTCGTTATGTAGGCTTCGTCCTTTAAAAATCTTAACGGCATTTGGAGTTACATCTACAAGGGTAAAACCATAGATAAATGAATCGCGATAAAATGCGAATTGGAATAAGCGAAGCCCTAGGAAAACTTCAATAGGCAGCAAGTAAAACCCTAACAATTGGGTTTAATAATCTCCATCTATTTAAGCCGGTTCCATAGTGCCCCCATCAAATGCTCAACTAAGAGCTTAATATGAAACACGAAATGTCGCTCATACAATCGGATTCTCAGTCACACATACACACACACAACACAAAAAAAATAAACTCGGCCAATAACAAAATAACAAGGGAAATATATACATATATATAAGGTAAAGAAAATTACAATTCGGTCTCTTAGAATTCTTTCTAGGCGCGGTCGAATCGCCGATCCAGATCCTCCAGCTCTGAATGACGGAGTATTTGAGTTCATTGTTTTCGCCGAAAATTAGATATTTTCCTTTCTCTCTCTTTTTCTCGAACTACTGAAATTTTACCCAAAAATAGATGGTACTAACAGATAGAACCATAGACAACAGGAAAGATCAATCTGGAACCCTAATTTAAAGAGAAAATCTTGAAATTCAGAAAACTCCAATGATGACAGGATATTATGACTCCAAAGTAACTCTTAGTTAGAATATATGTATTGCACAAGTATTTTCAAATAAATCCTAGCAATTTTATGGAAGTAGACAACACCGAACAATTCGGAGGATCTACATTTACATGACTCTGAATAAAATTCAAAAGAATGAAAATAAGGATACAAAAAACAAAACAAAAAAAAAAAAAAAAAAAACTGCAGAAATAGGGAGAACCAGCGAGCAAAAAACCCTAACCCCGCAAATTCATAGTCTAAATAAGGGCACACAATGCCAAATTGAATCGATTCAACATAAATCACTCCAACAACTATGTAATTCAACAACTGAGATGAAGTTCGTATTAAAAATTCCAAACAGAAACACACCTTAGGTCGCCGAACTATTGTCGGAACTTTTTGATTGTCGGTGTGGCTAGGTCGCCGAACTGCTGTTGGTGGTTGCCATAAGACTGCCACCGGTGGCGCTGGTGTTGGCCGCAGTGGCGATTTTAGATGTGGCGGAAGAGGATAAATTCTCAGAGAGACGGGTTTTTGGACGGGTTACAAATATATACCTTTTTTAATTTTTCATTAGTTTTAATATAATCCTAATTATAAACTGAGTTTACTTAATTAAACTAATTATATTTTACGACGGGTATTTACAACAGTTGTAAACAAACCGTCGTAGCGGTTAATATATTTTAATACGGACAATTACAACAGTTGTATAAATAACCGTTGTCGTAATTTACTATTTACATCGATTATAAAATAACCGTTGTAATTTTGCCGGACTGCTCTATTACAATGGTTATTTAACAACTGTTGTTAATTGACCGTTGTAAAGACCTTTTTTGTAGTAGTGACGAAGTGAATCTGCAACTCAGGGAATGTGACTCATCTTTTCTAGTTACAAGCTGAAACTCACTTTTTGTTTTATTTTGTTATGTTTATTTATAGAGTTTACAATCGCTCCCTTAAACAGTTTTTCAGAAAATAGCGTGTTTAAAACCTTTGAAATGTGTCAGATCTGAAAACACACACACACACACCAATTGTTTTTGTTTATGCTTGCGTGAAAAAAAATCCCACTCTTTTCTTTTTTCTTCTTTCATATTTGGTTGTGTCATTCCATATCAAGGTTTACTTTAATGGGGAGGAGGTCATTGCTAAGGGTTCTGCCGATGGGTTGTGTTTGTCATAATTTGTCTGTTTTGGTTCTGTTAGTTGTTGTGGACCTTGTGTTTATGAGTTTTGCTTTCGTGAATCGATTATAGTGAACGTGAATGGGGTTGGATATACGGGGCGATACAAATATATTTAGTGTTTTTCTGGTTTGTGTTGGAATTTGCAGCTTTTATAATGATTGTTTGGTTGATTCATATTTTAGGCAAGCATAGAAACTGTAGTTTGTGTAGTGTCTTAATAATATTAATAGGATGATAGATTGTGCCAAGGTCGTTTATTTAGATATTTTTCTCATTGATGCAAGATATGGCTTTGAAATGGTCAGCTTCCCTTACTGTTAATTTCTTCTTTCCTTTTGTCAAATGAATACCCATTAATCTATCTATGTTTGCAGGAAACCTTGAGTTCTAATTTAAGGATGTAAAGAAACTTAAGAAAATGAAACAGCGACTCAAGTACTGGTTCTAGACAAAGATTTATGATGGTGCAAAATTATTTAATTATCTGGACTTATTCATGGAGTGCATAGCGGCATCATTCATATTAGTTTAACAATGAAGGATCTCACAATGATGGAGTCATTTGCGTTTGATGAGACTTCACAAGATGCATGATTTATCCTCTTATAGTGCGATATCGTCAATTATAAAGTCAATTTTAATTAGGGGTCACATTTTTGGCGTCGAGATGGTGTTATCGTTGCAAAAAGAAAGAATCAAGGTCTGCATTCTCGTGTTTATACTGGTATCACAATCACAAAGCCTCTTCTGCTAGCATTTCCATATTCAAAGTTTAGCATTACGAATTAGTTTTTCGTCACCCTTTTATCTTTTCTTTGTATGTGTATAATGTTATAGGTGTCTCCTCTCTCTTGTTTTTGGTGGAAATATATATCTAAATATTGGCACTCTTTCATCTTCAATAATGCTTTTTTCATAGTCAAAAGTTAATGTATTGTCTGACCTCACTATTAATGTGCAACTATGCAGGTGCCATTTTTGCTAATGTTTGCTTAAAAAGAACTTAATGGTGTCCCAGATGTTGTGGAGTGTTTGCTTGTGCAATCTACTGTAATTGAATTACTTTTATTTGCATCCAGGTTTAGTTAAAATAATTTTACGAGAACTCTTATCATTGCAACAGGCCACATCCACCACTTGGTTGTACCTGTAACTTAATATAATGTGTACACATTTGTTTTGAGAGTGTCATACCAATTTTCTTTTGCATGTGCACATAAGCAAAGTTAAGTTATATTTGTTCTTGTGGTTAAAGTGATATTCTAATAATTATTTTTCATATGATGTCATAATAGGAGAGACTTGGGAAGAATGGTATGGATGAGTTCTTTGGTTTGGGTCCTTGGTCTGATTACGCTCAACAAGGACTGGACGCTCGAAAGCCCGAGTTAAAAAGCTCAACCGAGACGGGATTGCATTCATCATAGTAGTTAGTGTGTGTTGCCTATGCGGAGGTGGAATCTTGCCTCATCATGTACTAGCTTGATTTAGTAATTTTTCACATATAATAATTTGTGGCCAACACAATCAACTCGTTTATAGTTTAATCATGAGATGTTTAGATTTGGAATTTCTTTTGAACTAGAGTGGCATGTAGAATAGCTTATCAATAAATACTAGCGTATTTGGCCTTCATATTGCACTCTGCTATCTTTATATCTTAGCAGTGTATGTGCGATATTCGATTGTAATAGCCATTTGGCAAGGTTCAAGCAAATATGGGTCCTCTCTCTCTCTTTCAATCTTTATTTTGCTGTTTCAGAATTTGTAATGCAGTTACTATATTGCTTACATTTCGGTCCTCTTCATTATGTTGATGGGGTTGTAGACTTTCATAATAAGGTCTTAATCACGCATAAATGAAAGTTGTGATTACCAGTGGTAGTAATAAAACTATCATAACCAATAATCTTATTACCAGTACTAGGAATCTTATTACAAGTGGTAGTAATCATATTATCACTACTAGTAAAGTAATCTTATTACCAATGGTAGTAATCATATTACTAGTACCAATAACTTTATAACAGTGGTAGTAATCATATTATCAGTACCAGTAATTTTAGTAATCTTTTTATTGGTAGCAGTAATCTTGTTAATGGTGGTAGTAATCATATTATCAGAACATGTAATAGTATTCATATTTAAATATTGGTTGTAGTAATCTTATAAAATAGTTATAAGACATGATATTTCCCAATTAATTGTAGATAAGTCGTCATTCTAGACATATTTTTGTAAATTATTATTTTATATTTTTTATGAATGAGGATATGTAAATATCCTCATGAGTTGATGATCATTTGAAAATAATTTCGATGGCTTGTTCATGAAAATTACTGGATTTGATAATCTCATTATTGGATGAGGTAATCTTATTACAAGATGTGATTACTATTTGTGGTAATCTCATATTATTAGGATAATATGATTACTACTTGTGGTAATCTAATTATTGTAACAATTATGTTTTCGTATTTTAAATTATGGTTGTGGTAATCTTTATTACTATATGCAGTAATCTTAGTATTATTGGTTGTGGCAATTATAGATTACATTACTGTATGCGGTAATCTTAGTATTATTGATTGTGGTAATTTTATTGCGTGTTGTGCTAATTCTAGACTGTAGCAAATGGATTCCCATTGATGTGAAATTTTGCAGGTTGACTAGAAATGATAACAAGAACTACTTGTTTAAATTTAAGATTAAATGAACGTCGGAGATGGCTGGAATTTATGCCGAAAACTCATGATATTCTGTGTAAAAAAATATAGAAATTGAAACTTTGACTGACGATTCAATAGGGCAAACAGACTCCGATTGACTTAATATTTCTGAAGTAGACTCAAAATAATAATATAAATCAATGATAAATATCTTATTTTAAACGAATGTCAGATCTAGGCACCGAAAGTCTCTGATATTATGAGTTAAAAGAAATTATAAAAATTTAAATTTTGACTAGTGATTCAACGGGGCAAAAAACTTCTTCTTTCTCTAACTTTTCTTTATTCTTGTTTTTGTTGTGTTTTGCTTTGTTCTCCTTTGTTTCAGTTGTTTTCCTTTTTTTTCTGTATAGATGGGAGAGGCACGTAGAAAGAAAGATTATTGGTCACCTCTGAAAACACTTTCAAACAAGTCTGGAGTTCTGCTCGAAAAATGGTGATCAAGTGAGAGAAAATGAGGTGCAAAGGCATAACCATCAATTGACGATGAGCGTCGACGCAACCCAGCTGTAGGCGTCGATTTAGGACACATTGACGAAACTCTCTATCCAACCCGTCGACAAGCCATCGACCGACGCATGAGGTCGACGAACACTCTTTCCAACCCATTGACAAGCCGTCGATCGACGCACGTGGTCGATGAACTCTCTGTCTAACCCAACAACACTAAGAGATGTGAGAGAAAAGGAAGAACTGGACCAAGATCAAGCTTGCCTGGCGTTCGTTGATCAATGCCTAGGTCGATGGAACTCTCTGTCCCGACCGTCGATAAGCCGTCGATCAATGGAGCCATCATTGCCGACCTAGACCCGGCCCGCTAACTGACTCTAGAACCCATATTTCCAACCCGGTTCATCCAAATCAACCTGACCCGCACCTTTGGTCTATTTAAAACCTATTTCCCATCATCATTCTCATTTCATAACAAAGAGAGAAAAAAAAATCCTTTCTTCTTTCCTTATAAGCCAACAACCAAATTCTTTCTCTTTGTTCATTTTTCGACTAATCCCTTTGTTTACCGGTGACTCTCCGACCACGGTTCACCATTTACGGAAAGTTGCTACATTTCACCATTCCTTCTTCTTCATCCAACAAAAACAAAAAAGGGTGTGTGTGTGTGTGTGTGTGTGCTACGTTTACGATTTCTCAATCCATATCCGAGGTACTTCGTTAAAACCCAATCTTTGTTCATCATTATTTATTGTTTGGTTGGTTGGTGTGCCAATTGTTCAAGCTTTCTCCAAATTCTACACTTGTGAGACTCGCATACCAAGTGTTCGACAAAACTTCCCAAATAATCTACACTTTAAAATTCCCTTCTTTACGACCCACATTCACTTCGATACTATTCCATCATGTCTCGGGCGGGGAAAAAGAAGGAAACTTTGAGCAAATACGACGCCATATTCCCAATTTACTCGAAAGAAGAGGGGACGGTTTTTGATATGATTAAAGGTTGGGGTTTTGCGTCACATCGGGTGATTGATATTGAAGAGATCGAGGAGCGAGCCCAAGAAGGGTTGGAACATCATGGGTATGTCCTACGACACATCGACGAGCTCGGGTGCACTACGTTCGCCCAGATGAACCTCCCCGATTATCGCGAGCTCGTGCTCGAGTTCTTTGCCACATTGAACGTTTTTCCGATAAGACGTTCACTAGCCGACTTGGCGGAAATGAAGTTTGAGGAAATGAGCACCTATTTGAAGAAGTTTTCGGTTTGCCTAGCAATGGCATCTATCATATTCCTCAAGAGTATGAATTTGACGTTGCCTCCTTTTCGGCAAAAGGGGTGGGGGGTGGGGGTGGAAGTTAATACCAGGAATTTCACCCGATATAAATGTACGAGGATTCGAGACAACGCCGTCTACGTCTCTTAAAAAACCCTCACCCACGTGGTACTGTGTAAACAAGAGGCTACCAACGCGACCAAACCAGAGCTTTTTGTACTTTGGTTCCTACTTAACAGTCGTCGACCTTGACTTTACCTCCTCATCTTGAATGGAATCCATAACATCGTGGAGAAGAAGCCGATCAATAAAACACCGCTCCTTTCATTTGCCCCGTTCGTGACCGGCCTCACCCGTCACTTCGGGTATGACCATTGTTCTGAAAACCGGACCGGTCATCGAACCGGTAAAGCTACAGGTTCAGTGGTTCACAGGTCCAACCGTGGTCGGACCGGTTTTATATATATAT
>BMAC01000002.1:3013990-3024700 GCA_014905375.1 Phtheirospermum japonicum | reverse complement strand
GCAATGGATTGCGCATTCCGTCCGGTAACCTCATCCACAAAATTTTGATATACAAGTACACGAGTTGGTCTTAAGACTTCCACTAACCTATTTCCTCACCTTCTCGGTATCTTCTCGTTGTCCATTAGTCTCACAAGCTTAATATCAATCCACAGGTAAATATTACCTCTGCGGTTCTGGATACACTAACGGGTCCAGTTTTTTAACGCCATACAGAGGGGTGAGATATCATTTGAGCGAGTGGTCTAGGGACGGTGGGGGTCCAACTAATTACAAAGAACTTTTTAACCTTCGTCATGCGAAGGCTCGTAACGCCATTGAGAGATCGTTCGGTATCTTGAAGCTTTGTTGGGCAGTCCTACGCAGTCCTGCCTTCTACTCAATCAAAATTCAAAATAAGATGATCATAGCGTGTTGTTTGATTCACAACTTCATTCGCTCTGAAATGTCTACTGACCCAATCGAAGCTGAATTGACCGAGGCCAATGGCTAGTACGACGATGCAGATAATTTACCCGACGATTACATTGACCAAGTTGAAGCTTCCCCGGCGTGGACGACATGGCGTGACAACTTGGCTCTCTCCAAGTACAATGAGTGGTTGAACCCCTAGGATCGCTGTAGAAAAATATTTCTGTAATTTTAATCATTCTGCACAGAAAATTCTAGTCGCATTTCCGTTTGTCATTACCGATTATTGACTATTGTTACTTATTTTGGTGTGATACAATCTACCTTATTTTGTGTCTAATTTTGTTCAATTTCATAACTATTAGTAACCACTTAATCAAACTTTATCAACTGTTATGAATAAAATTACATGATTGTTCTGTATAATTTAATACTCGCATATTTCATAAACGTAGCATGGAATCCAAAGCAAGTATCATCAAAATATGGGCTCATCGACCAAACCGAAAATTTTGGACAACTATCGAGGAAGCCGCACTGATTGATAGACTGAAGGACTTGATCCTGAAAGGGTGGAAGGCTGATAACGGGTTCAGGGCCGATTACGCACACGTGCTTGAGACTCATATGCTTCAAGCTATGCCAGGCACTAACATAAGAGCGGAGCCTCACATTACATCGAAGATGCATGTTTGGAAGAAGCAGTATCATTCCCTTTCACAGATGCAGAGTCGATCGGGTTTCTGGTGGAATGACGCAACGAACATGATAACCTTAGCGGATGAGTCAGTCCGGGATGAATACGTTAAGGTACATAATCGAAACACTTTCATCCCGATTGTCAAACATCTCCCGGAGAAAATGGATATGAATTAATAGGTTTATAAGCTGACAATGAACATTATTCTTTTACACTGTCCAGCTTGACCCATATGCAAAACCCCTAAAAAAATCCTTGCCCCATTTAAAAGACTGGGTTGAGATTTTTGGAAAGGACCGGGCTACGGGCGAGCATGCCTAGAGATTTGCAGACGTTGATAACGTTGACACTGACTCTGAGAAAGCCAATGACGGGGGAGAAGCCCACATGGAAGCCGAGCGTCAGAGCGAGGGATTGGTTGGTGAGACGAGTTCAGACAACCACTGTGACAGCAGTACTGCATCGAGGAGGAAACTGAAGAAGAAGAGGGGAGGATCCGATGCAACGGAAGATCGGTTTTTAAATCTGATGGAATCTTTCTGCAACAAAACTAACTCGCAGTTGGGCATCATAGCGGAAGGGATCGGCTTCCATCAGGATGCCAAGCGCCATCGCAAGGAGGTTTTCGATGAGCTGCTGAAGATGCCCTTTCTTACGACCGAAGATAGGTTGAGTGTGTCGAAGACATTTTGCACGCACACCGAGAATCTCGGTCTCTTCTTCAGTATATCGGGCGAGTACAAGTGCGTCATGGTGAAGATGATGTTAGAGGGAAAGTTGTAGACAATCTGGTGCGAACGAGAGTCGTAGATTACTAGCGGTGTTTCTGGTTTAGTCGTGCGTCATTTTTCCAATTTCAGATGCATGAACTATAGGGGCGTAATATTATATGTTTTGGACATGGATTTGACTGATGTTGCAATCGTACTTTGTGCATGTGTCTTTTCTTACATTTTTCTGTATGTTTAATTGTGGATTTTCTTCTAAAATGCCTCCTTCATTTTCAAATCTCCGCCAAATGATTTGTGTATGTGTTATATCTTGCCCGGGATGGGGCTTTGTTTGATATTGTTTCCGGTTGCAGACATGGTGCTGACACGCAATCAACGTGAAGCACGGCTGCAGAATTTGTGGCGCTACCGAGGCATATGAGAGATGGATGAGGATCACTGCCATGATGTGTTCTTCACCATATGTGGTCGCACACGCCAGCTTGATGATCCCGCTCTTTACAACTCTATTTTCCAAGAAGTTGCAGAGTCGATGTCCCAGGATCTCGGAAAGCCTTACGGCACGGCGGAGGTGCGGGCGTGTATTAACTTGTTGCGTGTGCAATTCAATGCGTTTCTCGAATTTAAAGACAAGCAAGGGGTTCGAATGAATATCCGCAACGGCCGAGTCTTGGTACTTCCTTCGTACTGGGAAAACAATCGCGGGGTGGTAAATCTACGACACTGTAGACATAAGTTAATTATCTATACTTAACTAATGGAGAATATACATACATATTTTCAACACACAACGCTGAATAGACTACATTTCATGCATATATGAGTACTTAGTTGGTGGTTTCGGGTTTCTCGTGGTCTTACAGCGTCCATCACAATTGAACCATGAATTTTGACTTGTCTTAATTCTCACCAACGCGTAAAAACCATAATATAATATAGGAGAATGACCGAGAGCGGCACTTCAGGCGATTTGGCTTCCCCAAGTACATGTACTGTTATAGAATCTTTGTTGCTCGGAATGCAGCCGCCATTGACTTCAGCACTGAACCTGGTGGTGCGGCAGATAACCCGCTATATGTCGATGGGCCGGTGTCTGATGAGGACGACCAAGAGGACCAGCCATAGTTCCCCGCAGTGGATGAGCATGCACTGCCAATCATGCACCCACCGTTCTTGGCGGGCGGTTTAGGACACCTACCTCCATTGTCACCGGAAGGGGCTGATAGCGATCATGAACAGTCCATTATAAAGCATATGTAATTTAACTATGCTTTTTTTATTTCTACGGCCGATCTGCCAAAATGAATCTCTTGCCACAGACGACTCCTGGCTTGCTTTTATTTTATTCGTAGGATGATGACAACGTATTATCTGTGTACTTATGAATGCGGTAAACAAATGGTTCATTTGGAAGGCATTTTTTGTTAAGTTGATTTGGATCGGGACTTTTTTCAATAACCCAACTTAATGTTGTGTTCAAATTTTAATCGACTCAGGCTTACGTGTATAAAAATCTATTTCAAAAACTCAACAAAAGCAATAATACAAGTCATACATAACAGAAGTTCGTTCCGAGGACGTAAATGTTTACAATGAATACACTACGACTACTCTCAGGCAGCCAAACGCGATGCCCAAACTACATCCACACATTTAAAATTCATAACCAGCACGTTGATTTATTGCACATAACTACACTCCACGGAGAGTACTACGTCCTATAAAAATTAAAAAAAGGGACAACATCGGACATGGTACAATACTAAAATACCTGTGTCAATCAAGTTTATTGGAACCCCTGCATGGCGAAGAACTAGGCAAATGGCTTCTTCTGGTCAAGCTCACAAGGTTGGCCGTACCCGAAGCACGTGACATAGTCGACGCACTAGGAGACAAATTCGGCTAGTTAACCGAACTTTCCGACACACGGTCAGGATTGTCAAGTAGATATTCCAAGTTCCACCAATAGGAGCTGGTCGAACTAGGGCCTCCGGCAGGATGATTAGACTGCCTTGACGATGGACCTTCTACAGGCCCCTGAACTAAATTCACGGGTTCATTGATCGCATTACAGTCGATTAATACGTCCCCAGGCCGAGCAGTCTGACCGTCAATCCCACGAAATATTGTTTTCAACTCTTTCTAATTAGGGTCACCAAGCATCCTGTACGCCATAGCGAATGGCTCGTGCTGTAAAACCAACCACACGAGTTAGTGTTGAATACATTTCTCATTTGGCACCCATGTTAGTGCACGATAACTGTTGTATTATATATAGTAACATATAAGGATGTGGTATTATGGATAGCCTCCTGCCAAACATGCCAGGATCCCCTCATCTCCCCAGTCTCCACGTAACGCAGATTGGGGTTGCGAAGGAGCCTGAAACACCCGAAATCGCAACTTGAGGAAAACCAACTTGTTGATACACTCCTCGACCGTGAATTTGGTACGCATCTCCACGTTCAGTAAATTCTTACAAAACTCTACAGCAGTTGCGTTTGGATCCCCATTTTTCACCAGCCCAACAAAACGAGCATCCTTAAGAAGTGAAATGAAACACTTATCGACGTCTTCAGTCTATACTTCATTGTACAAGAACAACTCTTGCCTCATTGGCTCACCTTTGGACATTTTTGGTATCCTTAACGAACTTTTATTCCTTTTTTTTGGGTATTTATCTTCTTTTTAATATTTTTTTTTGGGTTTAATTGTATATAATACAATTTGAGTATATTGTTTGTTGGAAATTACTTGCTATTTCTCTACCAACAGGAGTGAGTCGTGTTGGGCCAATATCCTTATATAGTAGAATGTCTTATGATATTAAAACATCACTTTATTGATTTTGGGAAAGTGGGCATGACCTTGGTCAGTGCATGCAGGGAATATATTCCCTATACTGCAGCCCTCTACGTCCATATGAGTGCTTTCCCTGCCAAATGATCATTTTCTTCAAAAAGTTGATGGAGTGCTACTTTGACAATTCGAGCAGACATGGTGGAAGTTGATGACCCACCCCAATATTTGCAAAGATCACATAATGATGAATACCAAAGAAAATAGGGATACATTGCAGAGGGCTTTGGCCCTTCTATACTGTCTAATACAGAATAAAATAATGTCAACGAAACACAGACAAATAGTTCATAAACATGTGGAAATTTTCCGAACACTTTTGCATTAGGGACGTACATTTCCCTAGTTTATTCTTCATTCGGAGGGCTTATTGCTTCCTCTGATTGTTGCCTGCGCGAGTCCGTGGGCGATAATACAGCTACGCCAGCGCCCCCGTGCTGTGCGAGTTCCAACTCCCGTCGAACCTTAGATAGGCACTGCTCCATCACAGCCAATCTCCCCACTAACTTATCGAGAGCCATCCGCACTCCATCCGAGCCCCTGAGATCTACTATTTTCCTGCCCTCCACTTCTTGATCTGTATGCTTCTGTGGAAGCTGATGCCTTGTTACAGAATTCATGCTCTAGTAGTGTATGAACACCTCACTAAATAGATTGGTAAGTTACAAGTAGTGCTAATCACCTCCTTTAAATAGAATGCAACATAAAGAGAAAGAATCGGGGTAAATGTACGTATGATATGATTTAAGATAAATGCACGTGATAGTATGACCACTGACATTGGTAATGGTTGTGACTATGCTTCGTCAGCTTTGGCAGAGAATATATTTCAACTGCTATTACTATCCAACATGCTTAGTTCCAACAAGAGTATTTTATTACTTGTTGTGGGCACCTTAAAACAGAGATGTATCCTTTTCGTAAGCTACATTGTTCCATAATTATCATGCGGGAGTAAAACATAAAATTATCATGCTCATCTAAACGAAATAAAGACACCAGATTACACGAGAACAGAAATCAAACATTCCAGAACCATTTCATTAAAGAGTCGCTGGTTAAGAATCCATAACATCCGATATTTAATTCCGTGGTGTAAAAAGGGCTAAGCCGCACATCACATCCATTTCCCAAAGTCAACCACGACACAAAATTATCTACTTTAACAGATACATAAGCAAAAATATTGAGGACAATACCCATGCGATCATGCTAGATCGGAGAGCCTTCTTAGAATACTCCCTGTACTTTCCACACTTACGTTTAGTGGCCTGGAGCTCCTCGCGTAAATGATCGATTTCCACAAACACGGATTTATCCTCCACGGGACAATCGAGCCAAATAAACATACTACATTTTTTGTCCTGCGAAAGAATTAGTCAATATCAAAGAGCAATCCGACGCAGTGTTATATCTATTTACACACATAAAACGTCATATTTTTAGATGCATTTTCAATATTCAAGCACGGTTTTTACAATGATTACCCCTCTTACAATATAGGCCATGAAACGACGACTGGTATTCCATCTGGTTCTTGCAGTTTGCCCATTCATCTCCAAACGGTAGTAGCAGCATACTGGAAGGGCTTGGCGGTAGAGAAGACAAGCGTAATTAGTGGGAGCCTGCAGCTGAAATCCCGAACCCGTTGAGTCGCTCATTTACCCTATCTGCAACAACACAAAACAATAAACGACACTTAGTGCTATAACTCGCGCTAATCATATGTTGCGTCACATATGGATGGAAAGCCAAGACCGACATGTCCGTCTAAATCGATATATACACAAGTGAAAAAAGGATTAGTAGCCAGATCACAAAGAACATTTCATGATTATGGGATGAGATCCCCTAACTCAGACAACAACGGTGCTCAAGAACCCTAAAGTTTCTTACCCGATTAGTTGTTTGTAATTCGCGACCCGCTCCCTCGCCACCCGTTGTGCCGATTCAAATCCGTATCAAGTAAATTGGGATAATTTCCAACCCAATCCCTACTCAGATCGATGCCCAGTGTTGGAACATGATAAATTCAGAAATCTGGGGACGAATTTAGAAAGCTCGAATCTTAAATTAGGGATCGAAAAATGCACTACGCAGTAACAGAGTTTGCGTTATAAGCCAATTGATGAGATGAGGGCAAAATCGACAATTCCACGACAATCACCACATGTCCATCGAAGTGAACGTAGGATGGTATTAGCAGTCCGTTCATGGGTAAAGGCCGCATCATTCCACACGGACGGATGACTGTTCCAATCTGTACAGTGCCGTCCGTGCTTACGAGATGAAAATATCCCATCCCATATCCCGAAGTGAACGCGGCCTGAAGGGAAACCTGTCAGGTTAGTTCTTTTCTCTTAAGCCAGCGGATCTCCTTAGTCTGGTCTTAGCCGCCCACTACTAGAGTTTTGATCTGGACCATTCATCCCTACTATTTAATCCTCACCACCTAACCTTAATGGAACATAACGGATGCTACCCTCCTCTCCTCCCGACTGCAACGACTTTTTCTCTATGACCGACGATTCCAATCCCTAGTGAATTAAAAAGAGTGCTGTGAGAAAAAACTACTTTGTGTATCCAAATCACTATTGTGCGCATTCGGTTTTTTAGGGGTTTATGAGGGGCATTCTTTTCCGATTCAATACCGAGGGTGTTTGAGGTTTTTTTGAAGGCAGCTACCAGTGGCGGCGGACTGAGCATTATCCCGAGGAGTTCTCTGTTGCCTTCTCCGGTTTGTTGCATCGATAGGCCAGCGAAGGAAACCTGAGATGGGTCCTCGTCGATCATATCCGGGGCTAGGAACTAGTTTCGTTGGCGACGATGTTCATTAGGCTCCTTCCGATTGCCGACGAGGTGACGTGATCAAGGTGGTATCGTCTCATTTTTTATCGTTCTTTGATTATTACTTAGTGTAAGTAATTGATTCTGCTCTTATTCGAATTTATGTCTAATTGCAGGTAAATAGGTGGCTGTTGTGATTCGCCGGAGCTCCCTGCCGATAGCTGAATCCCGCTGTAGAAAACGAAGGTTGTTGTTGTTGCTTTGGGCCAAGTACGCGCAATTCGCATTGTCGGCTTAGTATGGAAAACAACCAATTGCTGTTCGGGCCAGCAAGAATCGGAGAGATTTATAAAACATAATCTACACTTCTGCAATGAACAAAACTGCATGCGGGTACCCTGGGGCGGAGCCACCCAAAGGGCTGGGTTGGGCTCAAGCCCATGTTCATTTACTTATTTTACTTTTATTTTATTTATATTTTGAAGAAAAATAGATAATAGCCCATATTAAATTTATTCTAATTTAATTATATTTCAATTATTTTAGCCTAAAATTCATAAATTATATTAGTGATGGTCGATTATATAAGAGGATTTTTTACATTAAACGAGAGTTTATTGATACTAAATCAATATTAATGTGATTTATTTTATAAAAAAACTTCACGACACATCTACTTTCAAAACGTGATTTTAATACTTTATTTCTTATTCGAATCATTAATATTTGTAATTAATATAGAATATTTTATACGTATTTTTTTTAGAGTTGTTGGATATGAGTTAATTTGTCTAATCTGCTGTTAAATTTTACGTCTCAACCTCAAGATATTTTTCGAATCGCATAAAGTACTGGCCATTTTTTAAGTGTGTAAGTTAGTCAAGAGTTATGACTGTCATAGTTAATATAACACATAATATATATCCATTTTTTTTATTAATTACTAGTAATTTATTATATTTTGATTTAAAGACACAAACATATGTTAGAATTGTTGTACACTAAGCATACAAGGTTTCCATTAGACATTCATATTTTTTAAACAAAAATGCATATTTTAAAGGTTAAATGTCATACTTGTTTAACATATATATTTATGTTAACTATGACGTTTCAACATAAAAATATGTATTTTTGTTGAAGTAATATAACGGTATCACAAAAAAAAATTCGTATATCGAATATGAAAAGAACCTACTAAAATATTTATATTCGTGCAGCCCAAAACGAACAAAATTTCTGGCTACGCCCATGCGGGTACCGAACGTCTGGCCGCCTAACAAAGTCACAAACCAAAAATGTATATTCCACGCACAAGAAAGAAAGGAGGACTCGCCCTTGTAACAACTTTTTTTTTTTTATTAAATACAGTTTATTATAATTACTTAATGTCGTACATCTCTAAAACAAACGTCAAGCATATTAACACCTGTAGTGAGGGTGGGCTCTTGCGTCATAACATAATCATTACTAGAAAAAGTTTGTTCCGAAAATTGAACAAACATATATATATATATATATATATATATATATATATATTAGTTTAACACCTGTGTATTATACAGAACTTATTAAAAATTAAATATAAAAGTTATTTGTGAAAATTATAAAGTTTTAAATTTAAAATAAAAAATTAAAAAGATTTATTCTCAACCCGTGCCCTGTTCAGTTTATTAATTATTATAATTATTGATTAATATTATATTTTAATATTTAAATTAAATTCGTTAATAATTAGATTTAAATACTTATAAAATTTCAAAAGATGTCATATTTTCAACCCGTTTAATCTATATTAATTAATTATTTTTTTATTTTTATGTTTAGATTAATTACACACTTTGAAAAAGTCAAAAAGTGTCATACTTTCAAGCCTTCTCGCATTGTGTCATTGTCTAATAAATATTAATCAATTACTATTATATAATTTTATTTTTCTTATATTTAGAATGAGTTCAATACTAATATTTAGTTATATAATCTAATTACTGCAAATATAGCATAATTTACATATATAGAATATTTAAAATTTTAAAATTAAGTTATTTCAACTTTTATCATAAATACAATTTATTTAATTATTTTCATAAATAATTTTCTTTGTAATTAGAATTATTTTATATGTAATTTATCTTTTAATTAAAGTAATTAATTTATATTTTTTTCTACTAAATATATATGACTTGTTTATGTTATTATATTAGGAGTATAAAAGAAAATTATTGAATTAGACAAAATATTAAAAAATAAAATATTAAGTAGGCTAAGTATAATAAAAAGAAGATATTAAATTAGGCAAGATACAATAAAAGAAAAATATTAAATTAAGTATAAATTAGGTTCGGATGACACATAAGCAACCGAAACACCAAAAAACTTTATTATCTTAGCGAAGCATACGAAGTAGACACATACATTAGGAGGATTTTGCATAAATATATATTTGTTTAACACTCGTGTATTATACGGGACTTATCAAAAGATAAATATAAAAAATATTTATGATAATTATTTAATTTTAATTTAAAATAAAAATATTAAAATAATGTATTCCCAACACATGCCTTGTACATGTCTAATATATTTATTAATTATTATAAATATTAAATAATTTTGTATTTGGTGTTTAAATTAAATTCATTAATAATATTAGTTACATATTTAAAAAATTTCAAATGGCGTCAACACCAAAAAAAATTTATTATCTTAGCGAAGCATACGAAGTAAACACATACATTAGGAGGATTTTGCATAAATATATATATTTTTTTAACACCCGTGTATTATACGGAACTTATCAAAAGATAAATATAAAAAATATTTGTGATAATTATTTAATTTTAATTTAAAATAAGAAATTAAAATAATGTATTCACAACCCGTGCCTTGTACATGTTTAATCTATTTATTAATTATTATAAATTTTAAGTAATTTGTATTTGGTGTTTAAATTAAGTTCATTAATAATGTTAGTTACATATTTAAAAATTTTCAAATGGCGTCACGGTCTACACCAGTATCTAATATCTATTTTATTAATTATTATTAAATTATTTCATATATTAACATTTACAATAAATTCATTAATAATTATTAGTTACATACTTTGAGATATTCAAAAGATGTCATACTCTCAACCCGTGTCGCATTGTACTGGTGTCTAATCAATGTTTATTAATTATTAGGATATAATTTAATATTCTCATATTTAGATTGAATACA
>BMAC01000002.1:2978778-3013465 GCA_014905375.1 Phtheirospermum japonicum | reverse complement strand
ATATATATTAATTTAACGCTAGCGTATTATAAGAAATTTATCAAAAGATAAATATAAAAAATATTTTTGATAATTATAGAGTTTTTAAATCTAAAATAAAAAATTTAAAAGATATTGTATCTTCAACTCGTGTCTTGTACAGATGTATTGTTATTATTTATTACTATTATTTTTTATTTTTAAATAATTTTTTATTTTAATGTTTAGATTAAATTTGTTAATAATTTTTTATTCACATACTTAAATAAATTCAAACCTTGTCACACGCTCGACTTGTGTCTAATTTCTATTAATTATTTATTATTATTAAATTATTTATGTTTTAATATTTAGATTTAATTTACAATAACTTCTAATTACATACTTATAAAAGTTTAGAAAAAGTCATATTCTTAACCTGTGCCGTATTGTACCGATGTCTAATCAAGATTATTAATTATTATTATTAAAATTTATATTTCTTATGTTTAGACTTTAATTGTTAATAAATTAGTTACATACTTACATTATTGTAAAAAAACTCATAATTTATTTATATTATATATATATTTGAAATTTGAAGAATAAATTTTTTTTTTAACTTTTATTAGAAATACAACTTATTAGATTATTAATAAATAAATAATTTTTTTGTTATTAATATTATTTTATAAGTAATTTGTCTTTTAATTAAAATAAGTAAAAAAATATTCTGATTATATATGACTTTATATATATATATATATTAGAAAAATAAGAGGAAATATTGAATTAGAAAAAATATAATAAAATATTAAATTATGTAAAAAATAAAGTTTTGAAAAATATAATAAAATATAATATAGAAAATTAGGTAGATATTAGAATTCCTATATTTTAGTAAGTTTTCAAACCTCCAAAGTTCGTCACTGTAACTTCCCAGTTTTTCATAACGAAAATACAAGCGGAAGCAATTATATTTTAATAAAACTAATATGAGGGACGTTACTTTTTATAATATTTTCAGTAAATTTTAAAAGATAAATAAACACTTAAATCAAACAATTAATTTCACATAAAGCTAGCTTAAATCTTTTCAATGAAAGTAAATAAATTCAATATCATTTGGCTATAATAAAAACTAATAATAATAATAATAGTAGTAGTAATAATAATGGAGTTTCATAAATAGTATTCAAATAAATCTAACATTTAATAGTTAATATTTGAGGAAATAAAATAATAAATTCAAATGCTACTAATTGATTAAGCTTGAAATAATAATAAGATCTCAAATTAATACTTTAAAACATGGTTTCACTATCGTCGTATTACTATCGTCTTTTTTTACTATCGTCGTCACCACCACGCTTCCGCTCCAATTTCACATGACCTGAAAAATGTTATTTTAAAAAGGGATGAGCTTTCAACTCGCTCAGTAGGGAGTACAGTTCATAATAATTGCATAATATCRTAGTTCTGGACAATCATATCTCTGTTGTGTAATAAATTACACCTCTGTTGTACAATAAATGTACCTCTATTGTGCATTGCTGCACCTCTGTTGTACAATAAATGTACCTCTGTTGTGCATTGCTGCACCTCTATCTTTGGGTCATGCGATAATTTTTAAAAACTCTCTGGGTCGCATGACTATGTGCACATAATTTGTGACGTAACGCCACCTCTGGGTTATATAATCATCAACATAGGCTAAAATAATACGCATTTAAATATGAACTGTAAATAAAAATGTTTTAGTTATCCCTACCTTTAAACTGACGTTTGTGATCTTGAAATATGTAGAAACATGACTTGACTCGATAAATGTGACTCGTGAAATATTTATGCTTGGATGATCGTCCTAATCCTCAGTATCCTTGATTTCAACAAATAAACGGAATTGGAATAAATAAAAGGAATAATAATTGAGACGATAGAATTTAAATAGTTGGCTGAAAATCGAAAGAGACTAACTGGTTAAACGCTGAGAAATTAATATGTCCAATCATGATTGCAAACCGGTCGTGACAAAAATCAAAACACCACACATCGTGCTCTTATGCCAAGGCCCAAGATCAAGCCCAATAACCCTTTCCAATTAAACCAACTCAAAATCCGAAAGCCCAACCATCCCCTTTTCTATCTCTCTCCCATAAGCCCAAAAGCCCAACCAACTTCTTACACATTTCTTTCTCTGTTTCTCTTCCCCGTGCCCATCTGCAACCACAACCAACAACAACAAACTCAAGGCTAACCCCCCACTAATATCTCCATTAGAAAATTAATTCCCAAATCCTCACAACACACGATCAATTGATTGCTTAAACTAAAAATCCCTTTGAGCCCCAAATCAAAACCCTCCTCTTCGCACCTTTTTTTCCCCCTCTCGTCCCATCGCACCAGCACGCTCAACGGCAAGGAGGCGGCGGCGAGTGACGAGGATGAGACCAATAGAGCTTGATATTCGAGGGTGACGTCGGACAAGGCTGAGGTTTCTCTCGGCGATTGGCATCTGGCGAACGGCGCAGCCACGGCAAGAACCTCCGGCAATGACATGCGGCGGCGATGATGGTTGAATTTGCCGACGGTCCGTGGTGGAGTCGGTGGCTTCGGGCTGCGGCTTGGCGGCGACAGCGGCAGTGGTGACCAACAGCGATGGGGGTGGCTGGCTCGATTTGACGACCTCTACTCCTCGACGGCTCCGCATCTCCGCGAATCGACGGCGATGGCGACGGCAACGATGACGTGGGACTGGTTCTTTCTGCGTTAGTCGGGCCCAGTTTGCTGGCTTACGGGCTACCAATCAATCCATCTCGTATTCGGCTCGAGATCGCGACGTGAAATTGGCGGCTGAGACAACCAACAGTGATGGTGGTGGCTCCGGCATAAACCGACAGGCGACCTCTTCGCCTTCAATCAACGACGGCTTCATACCGACTGGAAACGACGGCCGGTGTGTTGTGATTCAGATGTACAAGTTCAATCGCGTATTCTGGAAATTTCGGTGCAGACGAGTGCGAGGTTCAAGTCTGGGCTTAGGTCACATCTGCCTTGACTGACTCGGGACGATTTCAGGGCCTGGCCGAGTCAACGCACGTTGGTTCATATGACAAGAACTTTGGCTGTGTCGGGCTCTCGATTCAAAACTTTGGGTTTGGTTCCAGACTCGCTTAAAGGATGCGTTAACGAGTTTTGCTCGGATCTTACGGTGGCTGGGAATGGAATCAATTACTTGGTTTTGAGACGTTGAAAATCTGGAGATGTTTTCGTATGGTTTGATTATGTTGAGATGGTTGTGAACTTAGATAGAAACGGAACTGTATAAATTTACTTTGCTGAGAACTGAAAATCCCAGATGTTCAGGGGTTGTTTGTAATCATGAAAACTGAATAAGATTGACGAAATAAATCTGAGTTATAAACAACCTTGTGTGTGAGTTGTTGAGTAGGTTTAGGAGTCAAAAGTCTGAAACCTTGTGTGTGAGTTGTTGAGTAGTTTTAGGAGTCAAAGTCTCAAGTAATGGCAAGCTTAATAAAACCAATCAGTCGACTAATAGGTTCGTAATTAGGTTTAAATATGAAATATAATGATTATGAATATAGTGGGACTTTAAATAAGAGCAAATGGGCCCACATAGGTAATAAGATTGCTGAATTTGAGCTTTTAAAATAATGGACCGTAAAAGCTAACAAGAAGAACTCGTCGTAATAATATTTTGAGATTGTAACTTACTTGAAAGATTTGACATGAGAATGATAACTTGAATTTGTTAAAATCTAAATACATGCAAGGTAATCTAATTCGTCCTAAGATGAACTAAATAATCTAATAAAATTGGGATTAAACCAGGAAATGAAATATAATGAACTAAAAGAATTTATATAAAACGTGGATGACCTCTTTGATTATAAAAGCTCATTTGGACTTCTAGTTTAAGTCTTTGAAATTAAAATAAAAAGATAACTTGTGAAAATCTAATTAAATGTTGTCAATCAAATTATGCTTAAAAATGAATTAAACATTTTAATAAAATTGGAGTTTAAATAATAAAACTGTAATAGAGAATTCATGATTCTCAAATAAGGTAAAATAAAAATATGGGATGTTACAAATTATTCACCTTAAAAAAATTTCGTCCTCGAAATTCGTTACTACCACGAATCTCGGTAGAATTATGCTTAAAACTTTTAAAATAAATAATCATTTTCTCGTAACATCTCAAATTGAGTCATCCAAAAATATATATACATTTTAAAAAATTATCATGAGAACCAAAATATTAAATATGCGTGCAATATGCTCATGATCAATTTTGTAAATCATGTGATTTCATATGTGTAGTCATAAAAGTTTCTAATCAAAACTTGAAGACCTTGTTAAAAAAAAATACGCTCATTTCACAACGCACAACACTCCATCGAAAATTTTCAAAATCACCATCTAATTGAAAACAATAAATGAATAGGAATTGATTGGGATAATTAGACTGAAAGAAAAGTGAAAAGATATCTGGCTGGGCAAAGGTTGATTAAGAGTCAAATGGTTAAGGAATACTTTCAATCCGACCAAAGATCGACCCTAACATCCACACTCAACTTGATCTTATCATTAGAAAACCCAAGTAGAATTTTCAAGAGCTCATTCATCTTCTCCACCTCATCCTTTTTCTTTCTTTTCCAAATCTCCTTTTATTCTTRTCTCCTTAAACAATCTTGCTCAAATCTCCTCTTCTTTTCTCTTTTTCCAATTCTACAATCTCTCCACCTTTCTTGATAAACTCCATAAATAAACCACTGAACTATCTCATAAGTCAAAACCTCAAACAAACATCACCAAAAACATAACCAATCCCAAATTAAAACTYAAAATCGATTTCTCACTCCTGATCTCTTTCGTTCCCATTGCTCCGTTCTTGTCCGTYATGCACAGAATTKAGTACAAACCGAAATGCGCACCAAGCCTCGGCGATGGGTAGTGATTGACACCCAAGTGACGACTAACATCTTGTAAATTGGGGTATGAGGCTTGATGGTTTCCAAAAGTGATTTAAAACGGGCATTCGACCAAAAATAAATGGACAAGAGGTTGATGTCTTACCTTACTGTATCGATCGAAAATACCAACGAAACTGAAAATTGGTAGTAAATCTTGAAAAGGACAAAAAGTGATTTCATAGTGAATTATGAGGCTCTGGCGAGACTTTCTTTCTGTGTATCGAATTATTGATCTGTTTCTGGTGTTAATTATRTTTAAAGACATAATTAACGTCTGATTAGAAGAAGAAATTAATTTTTGTCTAAAATTGGATGAATAATCGTTYGGATTCTGAGGTTGACTTCTACAACATTATTTTTAAAATATATGAGTCATGCTTGTGAAATGGACCAATTTCTAAAATAAAACAGGTGGACCATCTTTTGACATAAAAATAAGAGAGCTTATGCATCATATGGAAGTTTTGATATAAAATCAATTTAGACTTGGTAAATCTCAATGCAATGCGACAACTAAATTGGGCTTAAAACTAAAATATACACTTGATGAAAATTGAGATGTTACAAATTACCCACTTTTCAAAACTTTGTTCTTAAAATTTGTCACTTGCTATGACATCTGATAGAGAAATGCCATTTTTTTTAAAAAAAAATTTATATAAAAACTAATTAGGTTCTTGTAACGTTTCAACAAATTCTCTCTCTCTCTCTCTCTTTTTATTTAGTTTAAGGCCCAAAATAGTATCTATGCATGTGATATGTTCATGTACTCTTCTCTTAAATCTGAATATAAATGAGAATCCTTTTGTAAATCAATCAAAACATGGAAAGTTCTCGTATGCTTCGTACTAAAATCATGAATCACGTTGACTCTCTCGATAATTTGAAATATTGATCATTTCATGTAACTTTTCTCAAMCGTAAAATCATAAATCATGCCAGCTGCGTTTATCTCTTTAAAATCWCTTTCTTTCTCTTAAAACACTCTTAAAYGCAGACTAGACATCTCTTCATAATCATGCRTCKTGAATTTCTAAATAAAATACTCAAATCATGCTACTTACTTGTGAAGTCGRCGCGGACGGTAGAGGTGAGCAACGATAAATATTTTTCGTAAAAACTCTAAAATTCATAAAAACTCTAAATTTCATGAAAACTCTACGATTCATAAAAGTTTTTAGGATTCATAATTTTTTTTTAATTATGATAATCATTTTTCAAAAAATTTATTTTCAGTACCGAGAACCGTAATGCTCTGATACCAACTGTAACATCCCAGTTTTTCATAACGAAAATACAAGTTTTAATAAAACTAATATGAGGGATGTTACTTTTTATAATATTTTCAGTAAATTTTAAAAGATAAATAAACACTTAAATCAAACAATTAGTTTCACATAAAGATAGCTTATATCTTTTCAATGAAAGTAAATAAATTCAATATCATTTGGCTTTAATAAAAACTAATAATAATAATAATAATAGTAGTAGTAATAATAATGGAGCTTCATAAATAGTATTCAAATAAATCTAACATTTAATAGTTAATATTTGAGGAAATAAAATAATAAATTCAAATGCTACTATAAGATTGAAATAATAATAAGATCTCAAATTAATACTTTAAAACATGGTTTCACTATCGTCGTATTACTATCGTCTTTTTTTACTATCGTCGTCACCACCACGCTTCCGCTCCAATTTCACATGACCTGAAAAATGTTATTTTAAAAAGGGATGAGCTTTCAACTCGCTCAGTAGGGAGTACAGTTCATAATAATTGCATAATATCRTAGTTCTGGACAATCATATCTCTGTTGTGTAATAAATTACACCTCTGTTGTACAATAAATGTACCTCTATTGTGCATTGCTGCACCTCTGTTGTACAATAAATGTACCTCTGTTGTGCATTGCTGCACCTCTATCTTTGGGTCATGCGATAATTTTTAAAAACTCTCTGGGTCGCATGACTATGTGCACATAATTTGTGACGTAACGCCACCTCTGGGTTATATAATCATCAACATAGGCTAAAATAATACGCATTTAAATATGAACTGTAAATAAAAATGTTTTAGTTATCCCTACCTTTAAACTGACGTTTGTGATCTTGAAATATGTAGAAACATGACTTGACTCGATAAATGTGACTCGTGAAATATTTATGCTTGGATGATYGTCCTAATCCTCAGTATCCTTGATTTCAACAAATAAACGGAATTGGAATAAATAAAAGGAATAATAATTGAGACGATAGAATTTAAATAGTTGGCTGAAAATCGAAAGAGACTAACTGGTTAAACGCTGAGAAATTAATATGTCCAATCATGATTGCAAACCGGTCGTGACAAAAATCAAAACACCACACATCGTGCTCTTATGCCAAGGCCCAAGATCAAGCCCAATAACCCTTTCCAATTAAACCAACTCAAAATCCGAAAGCCCAACCATCCCCTTTTCTATCTCTCTCCCATAAGCCCAAAAGCCCAACCAACTTCTTACACATTTCTTTCTCTGTTTCTCTTCCCCGTGCCCATCTGCAACCACAACCAACAACAACAAACTCAAGGCTAACCCCCCACTAATATCTCCATTAGAAAATTAATTCCCAAATCCTCACAACACACGATCAATTGATTGCTTAAACAAAAATCCCTTTGAGCCCCAAATCAAAACCCTCCTCTTCGCACCTTTTTTTCCCCCTCTCGTCCCATCGCACCAGCACGCTCAACGGTAAGGAGGCGGCGGCGAGTGACGAGGATGAGACCAATAGAGCTTGATATTCGAGGGTGACGTCGGACAAGGCTGAGGTTTCTCTCGGCGATTGGCATCTGGCGAACGGCGCAGCCACGGCAAGAACCTCCGGCAATGACATGCGGCGGCGATGATGGTTGAATTTGCCGACGGTCCGTGGTGGAGTCGGTGGCTTCGGGGTGCGGCTTGGCGGCGAAAGCGGCAGTGGTGACCAACAGCGATGGGGGTGGCTGGCTCGATTTAACGACCTCTACTCCTCGACAGCTCCGCATCTCCGGCGAATCGACGGCGATGGCGATGGCGACGGAAACGACGACGTGGGACTGGGTCTTTCTGCGTTATTCGGGCCCAGTTTGCTGGCTTACGGGCTACCAATCAATCCATCTCGTATTCGGCTCGAGATCGCGACGTGAAATTGGCRGCTGAGACAACCAACAGTGATGGTGGTGGCTCCGGCTTAAATCGACAGGCGACCTCTTCGCCTTCAATCAACGACGGCTTCATACCGACTGGAAACGACGGCCGGTGTGTTGTGATTCAGATGTAAAAGTTCAATCACGTATTCTGGAAATTTCGGTGCAGACGAGTGCGAGGTTCAAGTCTGGGCTTAGGTCACATCTGCCTTGACTGACTCGGGACGATTTCAGGACCTGGCCGAGTCAACGCACGTTGGTTCATATGAGCAAGAACTTTGGCTGTGTCGGGCTCTCGATTCAAAACTTTGGGTTTGGTTCCAGACTCGCTTAAAGGATGCGTTAACGAGTTTTGCTCGGATCTTACGGTGGCTGGGAATGGAATCAATTACTTGGTTTTGAGACTTTGAAAATCTGGAGATATTTTCGTATGGTTTGATTATGTTGAGATGGTTGTGACTTAGATAGAAAYGGAACTGTATAAATTTACTTTGCTGAGAACTGAAAATCCCAGATGTTCAGGGGTTGTTTGTAATCATGAAAACTGAATAAGATTGACGGAAATAAATCTGAGTTATAAACAACCTTGTGTGCGAGTTGTTGAGTAGGTTTAGGAGTCAAAAGTCTCAACCTTGTGTGTGAGTTGTTGAGTAGTTTTAGGAGTCAAAGTCTCAAGTAATGACAGCTTAATAAAACCAATCAGTCGACTAATAGGTTCGTAATTAGGTTTAAATATGAAATATAATGATTATGAATATAGTGGACTTTAAATAAGAGCAAATGGGCCACATAGGTAATAAGATTGCTGAATTTGAGCTTTTAAAATAATGGACCGTAAAAGCTAACAAGAAGAACTCGTCGTAATAATATTTGAGATTGTAACTTACTTGAAAGATTTGACATGAGAATGATAACTTGAATTTGTTAAAATCTAAATACATGCAAGGTAATCTAATTCGTCCTAAGATGAACTAAATAATCTAATAAAATTGGGATTAAACCAGGAAATGAAATATAATGAACTAAAAGAATTTATATAAAACGTGGATGACCTCTTTGATTATAAAAGCTCATTTGGACTTCTAGTTTAAGTATTTGAAATTAAAATAAAAAGATAACTTGTGAAAATCTAATTAAATGTTGTCAATCAAATTATGCTTAAAAATGAATTAAACATTTTAATAAAAATTGGAGTTTAAATAATAAAACCGTAATAGAGGATTCATGATTCTCAAATAAGGTAAAATAAAAATATGGGATGTTACAGTCACGTAAGCAATCGAACTAGCAGAAAATTATACGTCAACTCGAAGTTTCCTAAACAGACACGTATGATGGAAAATTTCTTGTTTACTATATAGGTGGGATAGGATTAGGTTCAAATGAGAACCACGTCATTATATATGAACCTTGGGACTCATTCACACTATTGATTAAATAAGATCAATGATAAATATTAAAAGTAAGTTTTGACTCTAATTCAAGCATAATAGGGATATTTTTATCTTTTTTAAATCTTTGCAATTAAGACTGTCCCATAATTACATATATTCCTTTTTCACAATTACATATATTCTTTTTCTATAATAAGGAATTAATCCATCTCCATTATAATCATTCTCACCAGATTGACGGGATAATTCAGAATTAATCCATCTCCATCACAAAAAATGCAATTGTTTGAAAAAGAAAAGGAAAATCGTTTCGTTATTTTTTGAAAGCACTGTCCGATCACTCAAAAAGCACTGATATACATTAAAAAAAGCGTCAACTCTTCAGTTTTATGCAACAAATTCTTCCTTTTTTTTCGAAAGCTATCAATTCATATACGTTGTTTTGTTGAAAGCAACGTTCAATTCATATAATTTTTCTGGGTATACGATAGTCCAGATTTGCAATCTGGATCGATGATGGCATCCAATCTCGCCATTGGGGATGTCTCCATCAGTGGGCTCCGATCGTAGTGGTGGTTGTTGAAATTCTCTTTTTATTTTTTCGGTCTAAAACCCATGGGTGTGACGACATTGAAGGTTTCATGCTGAGGGTTTCAATTTTCAAAGTTGAGTTTGAATTTTCGTCAACGAATTGGTGCTACCACATCCAATTTCTCTGCTGCTTTGAGAATACTTTGCACATTGCTTTTTTGAACATTACACAGTGCTTCTACAAGTATTTGTTGGTGCTTTCGTTCAAATGTAATTGTGTTGGTGATAGTGACGAGTGCTTTTAAAAAGATTGTTGGTGCTTTCTTTTTCAAATTATTATTTTTTTAGTTACATTGGTGGTGCTTTTTATACTTTGTAACGATGCTTTTCTTGGCTAAGAATACTTTTATATCAGACCAAAAGCTAAATCAAAATTAGTGATTTTTTTAATTGCATTGGAGGTGTGTTTTCGTTGGACAAGAATACTTTTATATTAGGTTAAAAATTAAATCAAATTAGTATATTAGTGATTCAATAGTAAAAATATTTGTTAGTGTAGTAAGAAAATACTGCAACTACATAAGAAAACCACTCTTATTGTATTACTGGTTCAACAAAAAAAGTATTGTTAATGTAGTAAAAAGGCACTACAATTATATAAAAAACTCAATCTTAATATATTAAGAAAATCAATCTTATTATATTATAATATTATTAATACATGAATAATTTACTTAAAAATATCAGTAGTTTATTTTTAATCTTTTTTTAAGTAAATTAATAACGAGTTTTCATCTGAACCCAACCCAGGTGAGATATATATAACAACACAAAATGAGGCGGAAATCTCAAAGCATCGATCAAAACCACATAAAGGTACGTAAATAACATGAACTAAAGTGTCAAAGAGACTAAACATCATTAACATTTAACAATGTTAATCGATATCGTCTAACAGCAATGAAAAAACTCTTGCCTTGCGGCTGCACCAATTTCTCAGGCATCAGCAATATCTTGCTGTACATGTCGGAGCAGCACTGGGTTCGTGATCTCCGGTGAGATGAAATGCGGCAGGTGGCCTTCGATGGGCATCACCTCCAAGACCGACTTCCCGCCTAGGTTCTGGTGGAGATACTCCGCAGCCGCCACCGGCACCAACGGGTCTTTCAAGCTATGAATAATATGGCACGGCACAGTCACTTGTGGTAGTAAGGGTCTGACATCGTACCTGTACAGGGTACGTATCGTGCTTAATAATATGTCCGGCCGGATGTTGAGCACCGCCTTGGTGTATTCCTGCAGCGCCACCGATTCCTTATGGCTACTGCCGAGCACCATCGGGGACATTCCCACGATCACCGTGTTGTAGTTAGTTTCCAACTCGTGGAGGATCTGGTCGAGTTGTTCCTGCTCCAATCCTCCGTGGTAATCGACCGTGTTCGACATCCTAATAGAAGAACAAAGGAAAAGTAAAAAAACAAACAAACAAAAAAAACTCACTTAACTATTCATAATCCTCTTTCCCACTAAATCTCCATCGATTATTTGAGGCAAAAAGGTTTTATTTATATCGACTCTCATATTTTTATCTAATTTACATTGAAAATATTGTTTCCCCCTTAACAATAGCCACGTAGGATGCCGTATCAGCATAAAAAATGATATTAGGAAAAAAATTAAATTCCACATCAGCTTTTAGACGGTTACAGAAAGAAAGAAAAAAACTAAGGAGGAGTACTAAATGTCTAAGTAGGTCAACTATTATTTACCTTGGGGTGGAGGAGAGCAGGATCAATTTATGAAACAGATCCGGTCGGGAAACTGAGACGATCACTGCGGCCATGGAGGACAAGGAGTGGCCGATGAATATACATTTTCCGACTTTAAATTCCTCTAGAATGGTGATCAAATCGCTGGCGTGTCCTTCTAGAGTTGAGTAACGATCGAAATCGTAGTGGTCCGGGTTGGTTGTGCCGATGCCCATGTTATCGTATAGTAACACTTTGTATTGATCGATGAGGTGTGGGACCAAGTGATTCCAGACGGATTGGTCGATTCCAAAGCCGTGGCCAAGGACGACGGTCGTCTCGCCGGAGCCAAGGACTCGGACATTGTGAGCTGCTCCGACCTTGCTCATGTTTAATATGCACTATAGAGCTTAATTTCTGTAAGTTTGGATAAATAGGGGAGTAGAGGAAAGAGGTTTTATAGTAGGTTTTAAAAAAAATAAAATTTGAGATCCATTACTCATGTTACTGGTTTTTGCATGTGCGGATCATTCACGAGTGACATTAAATCAATATTCTTTTTTCGTTGGAATCTTGAGATCCGTTTATATAGGCAACTGGATTGTTATTATTTTTGAGTGCTAATCAAAGCAACTTCTGTTAGATAGTATCTGGTCTATACATATATAAACATAGCGGTGGTAACCAAACTTAGGGTAAGTTTAATAGTTTAATCACATTTAATATATCTTGGTTTAATTTATTGTTAATCGAGTTGGTTACAATTTGTGATACTTTGTTACTTCATTTCTATCTTTACAAGTGACAACACGTCGACATGTAATGTATTTGTCTAGATCCTTGTTTTATAAATGTCTGCTAGCTACATTTACTTTTTGGAGCCAATATATTCTACTTTCATGTTTTGCATTAGATCATCATTTAACTTCAATCTAACTCTTACAATGATTTAAAGAAGGCGGATTTTAATGAAATTCACAAGCATATTGAGGTATGGAAAATCAAGAAGCACATCAATGCACTTGAAGCAGCTCGAGGCAATGATATACACCACGCCTCCACGGGATCAAAGTTCTTGTAATTAGAAAAATGTGTGGAGATGAACACCAAATTACTTCTAATATCAAGTTATTGGTGAATTGTTGGTAATTGATAGATATTGTTTGGAAAGAAGTAATTTTTTTTTCTGGTAGGTAATTCAAAGATTTAGTGATAAAATCAATTTTTTTTAGTGTTATATCATTAGAAATTTGTAGATTATAATAATTATTTGAATTTGTGAATTATATTATCATTAGAAGTAATTTTCTCATTGATCCTGTTCTGATTGATATCGAAGAAAACAAAGTGATTTACGAATGCATAAATAAACACACTGAGCGTATGATTGGTGTGATTAAAAAGATCAATATAAAATTATTTGAGAAGCGAATTGTTGAGAATTGTATTTATGCGATTCGGGATTGCTAAGTGGAAAACAATACCGGAAAATTTCGTATTACAAAAGCCAAATCCATGCTAAGACACTTTTAGTCATGTGGCTAATGATTGTTTCCCGAATTACATATTCAATTTTCGTAATTTTCATTGTTACTTATTCATAGTATCCAATCTTGTTGTGTTGACAATATTGAAATTCTTGGTTTATGGTGAAAGTATAAATGTCCTATAGACAATCAGATTTAAAGACATTATAGTTGATCATAATTATTATATATATCGTAATATATATGACATTGCATTTATTGAATTATTATTTTGATTGTTTGTGATTATTGATATAAATGTTCCCGTAGAGTTAATGTTGTCATTGATATGGTGAGATATCATTGATAAAACATTACTCTTAAAATAGCCACGACTAACGATTATCAAGATTGGGATATTGATAATATGATATATGTCGGCATGTGGTCTGCATCATATTTTAGAGAATGCAGTAAGTCTCACGACTGCGAATAATAGTTATTCGTGATGGACACATGGATACTTTGGAGAGTATTGGTAAACCCTACTGATAAGTTATTTATTGTATGTTTATAGACTTATCAGTGTATAAAGCGTTTGATAATCCTTCGACTTGAGGTCAATACACACCTTATTTGTTGAGTGGTGTACTTTGACCATGACCAACGCTTGCACTCCTTTTGGGGTAGATACGGCTTGTGTTGRGTGCACCATGATGTAAATGAAGGTGGTAGTTGAGCCAAGAAAGAATTTATTCCTCGATTGGAATTTCGAGAGAAATTACTCATAATCTTTATATTAGGTCGACTAAAGTCATTGGCCAATGCAAGAGACATGTTCAATATAGTAATTGAAGTATTGTCTAGTTGCCGACTAATAAAGATGAGATAAATTGATTAAGCCATTGAAATAGACACTTGGATAAATCTTAAGCTTAATCGAGTGATTCACAAATGAAAGGAGTTTCACCAAAACTTTGTATAAAGGTTATAATTCGCTGAGTTCAAGTGAATGTTCGTTGTATATTGAGTTCGTCCAGCTAAGTGCGATTAGTTTTACGATTAGAGAGTGTATCAAGAAAGTATTAAATATTCAATTTAGAATTATATTATTTAATTGTTAATAATTATGATATTAATTTCTATTTGATAGAAATTATTTAATTAAATTAAATTGGATTTGAATTTAATTATCTATGTTATATTAATAAAGGTACTTGGGCTAAAATTGTTTGGGGCCCATGTATTGAATAGTCTTCTCTTATGTACCTAGTATAATTATAATATAGAGTCATAAGTTGTAAACAATGAAAATACAATAAAAAAGGAGAAACAAAAGAGTTTTTAGAAAACATAAATCCTAATTTTGAGATTAGGAGTTCTTGAACGCTTTCGTGAGATTTCCTAACTTTTTTCACGATAGCAATACACTGGAGTTGGATCTTGCAGTCGGAAAATTAATCGCGTGGATAACATAGTATTGAACTCGAACCTGAATTTACTTTACTTTAAACTGTAAGGGTTTCATGCTTTTATCTCGTTTATTTATCGTATAAATATATTCGTTCACAGGATGGATCTGTTGGATCCAAAATTTTAAAATTTTCGATTCGTCTCTACGAATTCCAACAGTGGTATCAGATCTTGGGGCTGTGTTAACGATTATGTTTATAATATTATAATATTAATCATGGGTTTAATTAATGTTTAATTATTTGAATTAGATTAAAATAATTGTTGATTTTAAATTTGATTTAAAGGATTTGCTTGAAGTTTAATTTGATTAAAATTAAAAATCTGCCAAAACGTAAATTTGGGAATTTACGAAACTTAAAAAAAAAATAAAAAATGGTAACCTTACCTGCGTTGCGCTGCGCTGCCGGAACCTTGCTGCCGCTGGGCTACCACCTCCTGGATGACGCCGGTAGCCGCTGCAAGCAGGCTGGGTCGGGCTTTCGTGGGCAGTATCGGACGGCGGCTGAAGGAGAGTGGCGAAACGACGGTGTTTGGGCCGCGGGACCGCAGCGGTTCAGCCACGATTCCGGCCCTCTCCGGCGAGGTTTTCGGCGGGCCCCTGGGTCCGGTAGATTCGGCTCGTCGTGGGCCACGGAACGGTGCCTGTGGTTCTGACCGACGAAGTCCGAATCGAAAGCCATAAATTCGATTTAGGGTATGGGCTTGGGTAGAATTTTTAAAAATTTGATATAATTTGGGCTTGATTATAATTTTAGAAATTTATGAAATCACAGAATTACCCTAAGTTTTTAGAAATTACGAGGCTGCTCATAACTTCTTAGAAACTGTATTTTGACCCCATAAACTTTTAAAAGTCTTTTAAAATTGTCTTAGAAATTAATTTTAAATTTAGAATTTAATTAATTTCTAAGTTAGAGCATTTTAAAAATTATTTAGAAATAAGAATTAAATTTGGAATTTAATAATTTCTAAATTTGAACCTGTTAAAATTATATAAAATAAGAATTAAATTTGGAATTTAATAATTTCTAATTTTTAAACTTTTTAAGTAATTTAGAAATCGAATTAAATTTGAAAATTAATTTTTCTAAATTTAAATGATTAACCCATGATTATTATTATATTATTGCATTATTTGATAATGTAAGTTAAATTAAAATTTTGAATTTTAATTTAATTATGGAATTGTTCCTCTACTTGCAATAATTGTCTATGTGATCGTATATTACTTTTTAGCATAGAGTCCGCATATATTGTCTGGGTAGGCGGCGCCCAGTATTTGTCGAACCGTTTGCTTACAAACTCTGGGTAGGCGGCGCCCAATATTTGTCGGACCGTTTGCTTATAAATTATGGGTAGGCTGCGCCCAATAATTATTTACTGTTCATTTGAATCTTATTAATTGTTAAACCCCGATAAATGTTCTCCAAATAAAATATGAGTCTCATCTTGGATGAACGCGCTGTCCATTATAATTGGGTGAGGACGAAACCTTTTTCGTCCATGAGTATTTGCACCCTAGTGCTTGCTCCGGTCGACGAGGTCAAGGCTCGCTCATAGGTGCATATGTTTGCGATCGTGTAATGGGGTTGACTCACTTGGTTCTTTCTTGTCGCCCTAACGTCGGAATCAACTAAGGGCGTAAGATCGGATTAGATTCGATCGACCAAGAGTTATAATTGTATATAATTGGTCTGGGCACCTACCAGTTGTGCTATTGTGGTCATCAGCCCTAGCAGAGGTTTCAATAGTATGAATATGGATCTTGGCTCACTATGATCATATTTGATATGAGTTCGTATTCTGCCACGGGTTCGTAGAATATGTTAAAATAGTGGGAGCTAATTATTAAAGTCCTTATTAATTAGTTAATAATTGTGATCATAGGAATTAGAATTAGAGTTTTAATTTCCGCTCTATTTATTTTCTCCGGATTTGTTAAGATGTCGAATTTATCATTGAAATATTTGGTTGAAACGAACAAGTTGACTGGACCAAACTTTATGGATTGGTTGCGCAATCTGCGTTTAGTTCTGAGACATGAAAAGATTGAGTATGTGTTGGACACACCTGTTCCTGAAATTCCTGATAAAAATTCTCCTGAATATGCCAAGTTTGACAAGAATATTCATGGGAAACATAAGGATGATGCAACTTCGGCACAATGTGTCATGCTAACTGCGATGACGACGGAATTGCAGAGACAGCATGAACACATGGCCCCTTATGAAATGTTGGAGCATTTGAAGAGTCTCTATGCTTCGCAAGCTCAAACTATGGAGTATGAGCTACTAAGAGATCTCTTTAAGTGCAAGCCTCATGATGGGAGCAAGGTGTCTGAGCATGTATTGAAGATGATAGGGTTGATTGAGAGGTTGGCTTCGATTGGAACTAACCTACCTGAAAATGTCTCAGTCAACTTGATCATGAATTCGCTTCCTAGTTCATTTGAAAACTTCATTGTGAATTATAATAAGAACAACACGAAAGCGAAGCTTCCCGAGTTTCATAACATGCTTAAGACATATGAGTCTTCCACCTCAAAGGGCAAAGTTGTACTTATGGTGAGTACATCTGCTAGATCTAACCTGAAAGGTAAGAAAAAGCAGAAAAGGAAAATTAAGGCTGGGCCTAAGCCTATGGCTTTGAAGCCAAAAGGAGGTGATCGTAAGAAGTCAACATTGGCTAAAGACGTGTACTTATATTGCAAAGAAAAGGGACATTGGAAGAGAGACTGTGAGAAGTGGAAAGCATTAGATGTTTCCGGCTCCTCAGGTATGTTTGTCATTGAGATAAATATGTCTATTAATAACTCTCACTGCTGGGTATTTGATACCGGATGTGGCTCACACATTTGTAATAATGTGCAGTGGCTAAGTGACAGCAGGATGGTTAGACCGGGGGAAGTTTGCCTGATCGTGGGAAATGGAGCAAAGGTTGTTGTCGAACGTGTAGGGACTTATGAATTAGATTTACCCTCGGGTTATAGACTTAATTTATATAATTGTTATTTTGTTCCCTCGATTACGAGGAATATTGTTTCCATTCCGATGTTAGACATTGAAGGGTTTTCCTTCCATTTTGCTAATAATAATTGTTTATTTACGCATAATGGTATTATTTATGGAAATGCTCCACTTGTGAATGGTTTATATGTTCGTGATTGTAGTCGTGGCATTCTCAATGTGCAAAACAAAGGTATAAAGTTAAGTAATATGAATAATCCCACCTACTTATGGCATTGTAGGCTTGGTCACATAAATGAAACAAGAATCGCAAGGATAAGAAAGTTAGACTATTTAACACCATTTGATTTTGAGTCTTATGGACAATGCGAAGCTTGTCTCAAAGGAAAAATGACCAACAAGCCATTTTCCGGGAAAGGCATACGAGCAAAAGAGGTGCTTGAGCTGGTTCATACTGATGTATGCGGACCTTTCCCTACTCAAGCTAGAGGCGGTTATTCATACTTCATTACTTTTACTGATGACTTCTCTAGGTTTGGACATGTGTATCTTCTGAAACACAAGTCAGAGGCTTTTGAGAAGTTTAAGGATTATAAGTTAGAAGTTGAGAAACAAGTTGAAAAGAGTATTAAGACTCTTCGATCAGATCGAGGAGGAGAATACTTGAGTAAAGAGTTTCTCGATTACTTAAAACTTCATGGAGTGCAATCGCAATGGACGCCTCCTGGAACACCACAAATGAATGGTGTTTCTGAAAGGAGAAATCGAACCTTATTGGATATGATTAGATCCATGATGAGTTTCTCAGATCTTCCGACATACCTATGGGGGTATGCTTTACTGAACTCAATCTATGTTCTGAATAGAGTTCCATCGAAGTCAGTAAATAAAACTCCATATGAGTTATGGCATGGCAGGAAGCCATCACTTACGCACATGCGAACCTGGGGTTGCCCTGCATATGTAAAGAAGATGCTTACTGACAAGTTGGAATCTAAAAGTGAGAAATGTTATTTTGTGGGGTATCCTAAAGAAACACGAGTATACTATTTCTATCTTCCTAAAGAACATAAGGTCATTGTTTCCAGGCAAGCGACTTTCCTTAAGGAAGACTATGTCTACAAGGAAAGAAGTCGAAATAAGGTAGAACTTGAAGAAATTCAAGAATCACAAAGTGACATGGAGGTTGAAAACTTGTCTAATGACCTAGAAAAAAATTTAGTGGGAGCTTCTGGTCATTCCTATGGTGAAGATTTGTCACTTAGAGAACAATCTTTATCCAGTGGGAGCATTTATAGAATTGGTGCAGTAGTGCAAAATTTATCATCACAGCCAATGGAAGACCAAGCAATGGTTGCACAACTCCCTCTTCAGGAAGTTCATGTTGATGACACTTCTGAGGAATCTCTAAATGCTGGACCATCCATCACAGAAGAACCTTCTCATGATCTGAACACTCAAAACACTCAAACGCAAGATAACCAACTTCGTAAGTCTACTAGGATTCATAGGCGACCGGAAAGACTAAACCTCCTTGTAGAGGGTCAATGTGACGTGGAAATTCCGGACGATGATGAACCTAGAACTTACACTGAGGCTATGTTAGACATTGACTCAAAGAGGTGGCTTGAAGCCATGAAATCGGAAATGGACTCGATGTACACAAATCAAGTTTGGAACTTGGTTGACTTGCCAGTTGGGGTTAGACCCATTGGATGCAAATGGGTCTTCAAGAAGAAGATCGATGCAAATGGTAAGGTACAAACCTACAAGACTAGGTTGGTAGCAAAAGGTTATAGTCAACGAGAAGCAATTGACTATGATGAAACCTTTTCTCCAGTTGCGAAAATCAAGTCCATTAGGATTTTACTTGCTATAGCTGCATACTATGATTACCATATTTGGCAGATGGATGTGAAAATCGCTTTTCTTAATGGTGAATTGATCGAGGAAGTGTATATGATACAACCAGAGGGTTTTACATCTGAATCGAAACCCAAAGCGGTATGCAAGCTACAAAAGTCTATTTATGGAGTTAAACAAGCCTCTAGAAGTTGGAACACTTGTTTTGACAAAGCAATCAAATCGTTTGATTTTGTCAGAAACAAAGAAGATTCATGTGTTTATAGTAAACGCACTGGAGGGAGTATTATTTTTATTATTATATATGTTGATGACATATTGATTATTGGAAATGATACTCTTGTCATGCAATTAGTAAAGGATTGGTTGTCCAGCACCTTCATGATGAAGGACTTGGGTGGAGCCTGTTATATTCTTGAAATTAAGATCTATCGGGATAGACCCAATAGAATATTAGGGCTTTCACAGTCCATGTACATAGATAAAGTGCTAAGACGATTATATATAGAAAATTCCAATAGGGGATATATTCCAATGAGTCGTGGTCTCAAGTTATCAAAGAAGGATGGTCCTTCTACTGATAAGGAACTTGAGCGCATGAAAAGGATCTCATATTCTTCAGCAATAGGATTAATCATGTATGCCATGATTTGCACAAGGCCAGATGTGGCTTATGCACTTAGCATGACTGGCAGATTTCAGCAGAATCCTGGGGAAGAACGCTGGAAAGCAGTCAAGAGTATTCTTAAGTATCTTAGAAGAACTAAAGAATATTTCTTAGACTATAGTGGACAAAAGGAACTGGCAGTTACTGCGTATACTGATGCTGGTTTATAAATAGACCATGATAATCTTAAGTCATATTTGATATGCCTTCTTTTCAATGATAGGGTAGTAAGTTGGAATAGTTCCAAGTAAACTACTGCCGCTGATTCTGTAAAACGAAGCTGAGTACATTGCTTCATAGAGGCAGCTAAAGAGGCTGTCTCGATAAACAAATTCTTAAGGAATTAGGGGTAGTTCCTAGCACCAATATCGTTGTATTGTGACAACATTGGTGCTATTGCGTTAGCAAGGAATAGTGATCCACGAACAGTAACAAGCATGTACTAAGACGCTACCACTTGATCAAGGAGATAGTGGAGATAGGAGAAATTAAAATAGAGTGTGCTCAAAGCCATCATTTTCTGGGTAACATGATGAGCATTTCGTAAACCTAAATATTGGATATATAGGTGATTGGCTCTAGGGGAAGTGGGAGATTGAAAGTATGAATGTCTTAGAGACAATCAGATTTAAAAACATTATACTTGATCATAATTATTATATATATCGTAATATATATGGCATTGCATTTATTGAATTATTGATTGTTTGTGATTATTGATATAAATGTTCCCGTAGAGTTAATGTTGTCATTGATATGGTGAGATGTCATTGATAAAACATTACTCTTAAAATAGCCACGACTAACGATTATCAAGATTGGGATATTGATAATATGATATATGTCGGCATGTGGTCTGCATCACATTTTAGAGAATACAATAAGTCTCACGACTGAGAATAATAGTTATTCGTGATGGACACATGGATACTTTGGAGAGTATTGGTAAACCCTACTGATAAGTTATTTATTGTATGTTTATAGACTTATCAGTGTATAAAGCGTGTGATAATCCTTCGACTTGAGGTCAATACGCACCTTATTTGTTGAGTGGTGTACTTTGACCATGACCAACGCTTGCACTCCTTTTCGGGTAGATACGGCTTGTGTTCGGTGCACCATGATGTAAATGAAGGTGATAGCTGAGCCAAGAAAGAATTTATTCCTCGATTAGAATTTCGAGAGAAATCACTCATAATCTCTATATTAGGTCGACTAAAGTCATTGGCCAATGCAAGAGACATGTTCAATATAGTAATTGAAGTATTGTCTAGTTGTCGACTAATAAAGATGAGATAAATTGATTAAGCCATTGAGATAGACACTTGGATAAATCTTAAGCTTAATCGAGTGATTCAGAATGAAAGGAATTTCACCAAAGCTTTGTATAAAGGTTATAATTCGCTGAGTTCAAGTGAATGTTCGTTACATATTGAGTTCGTCCAGCTAAGCCGTCTAGGAGTTTTGTTTGGATCATCATTGGATTGATGTCATATATAAAGGCCTATAGGGTCACACTATATGCGATTAGTTTTCCGATTAGAGAGTGTATCAAGAAAGTATTAAATATTCAATTTAGAATTGTATTATTTAATTGTTAATAATTATGATATTACTTTCTATTTGATAGAAATTATTTAATTAAATTAAATTAGATTTGGATTTAATTATCTATGTTATATTAATAAAGGTACTTGGGTTAAAATTGTTTGGGGCCCATGTCTTGGATAGTCCAACCCTTTTATGATTAGGGTTCTCTTATGTACCTAGTATAAATATAACATAGACAAATTATTTTGGGCCCATGTCTTGGATAGTCCAACCCTTTTATGATTAGGGTTCTCTTATGTACCTAGTATAAATATAACATAGAGTTATAAGTTGTAAACAATGAAAATACAATGAAAAGGGAGAAACAAAAGAGTTTTTAGAAAACATAAACCCTAATTTTGAGATTAGGAGTTCTTGAACTTTCGTGAGATTTCCTAGCTTTTTTCACGATAGCAATACACTGGAGCTGGATCTTGCAGTCGGAGAATTAATCGCGTGGATACCATAGTATTGAACTCGAACCTGAATTTACTTTACTGTAAGGGTTTCATGCTTTTATCTCGTTTATTTGTCGTATAAATATATTCGTTCACAGGATGGATCTGTTGGATCCAAAATTTTAAAACTTCCGCTGCACGAGCATGGTATTCGTCTCTGCGAATTCCAACATATGGTACCAAAAGATTGGGGGTGTGGATTTGAAAATGATTAGAAAATTGGTTAAATTTGAAGATAATTGTGATTTACCTAAACTAAACATTATAGTCAGTAGTGTCGATTTTGCATGGGTATATGACAAACTAACTTATGATCATCATCCCATCAAGAAGGGGTTTTTAGTCTCTATTTATCTTGCCTTAGATGTTTTCAATAATTAAATGTGAAAATCTATGCACTACGAAAAAAGAAGTGAAATGCTGACGGGCAAAACCCGTCAACAAAGGGATTCTGACGGGTTTGCTGACGGGTAGCGCCCGTTAGTATTTTTGGCGTCGGTAAATAATTTGCTGACGACATTAACCAACCCGTCAGTATTTTCTGACGGCCTGTTGGGTTTTCATCCACCACCAAATCCCTCCCATAACCCGAGACCCATCAACAAATGCTGACAGGTAGGAAATGCCGTCAGCAAATGCTGATGGGTGCCGCCCATCAGCAAATTCGAATAATACCGACGTGCTTCTGCCGTCAGCATATGTTGACGGTCTTCGCCCGTTAGCATTTTAAAATTTAAAATTTTATTTTATTTTGTTTTTTATTTCATTTGAAATTTTTAACTGTATTTATTTCACATATTAATAATTTAATACGAAAACTAATTTGTATTTCCCAAAAAAAAATTAAAAATAAAATATAATTAATTAATAATTTTATCTTATAATGTATAAAACGTAAACAAAGTACCAAATATTAATATTTCTCGTTCTCTAATTCAACTAAACCTTATTATCATCATCATCATCAGCAGCAGCAGAAACAGCAGGAGCATGAGCGTGAGCATGAGCAGGAGCATTAGAGGACCTCGTAAAATTAGAGTTTATTAGGGCAATATATTGAAATAAAGAATTAATTACTTATAAAAATTAAATTAAAGTTACTTACCTCGGGGGGGACGACGAAGATCTCGATCTACCAGGTCGTGGTGGCATGAGTCCTCTTGATGTATTGGCCTCGGATGGGGTGGCTAGAACTATATATGTATATATTAATTTTATACTTAACCTGAATTGACACCTCGCGTATGTATAAGACCGAATCCATTCGATTTCTAAAAAAGATTACTAATCCTTAACTTTTAGAGGAATCCTTCATCAGTGGTTGTGAATGACTGATTATTTTGACTAATCCGAATCTTTGTACTGAGTAAAAGCGGAATATCCTCTCTCAATTCTTGGCAGAGGGAAGCCCCATGACCGACCGAACCGAGGCTGGGGTAGATAGAGGAAGAGAAGATTTATTGAATGCTCTCGGGCATTGATTGAGGTAGGTTTCACTGTCTACGTTATTGTCAAACTTATCTTCGTTCGTATCTTCATCATCGTTTAGAAACTCATCTTCGTCTCCTTCTCTGCCTCAACGACAAGTTCATCCGACTCACTGATAATAAGGTCGACGTGTAATTGGAAATCTCCATCCTCTAGTTGTATTGAATTGTGCATTTCTATCTGGTCCTCTTGAAAGGGTTGATTAGGCATCATAGGCTCGATAAAATCTATTGTCGATCTCGCTTTAATTTGCACGTTGCCAACCAATCCAACTTATCTCGTTTCAAACTTGGATACGGGTAGTAGTAAACTGGAACAGCTTGGGTAGCAAGTACAAATGACTCATAGAGATTGAATCTACGCTTATAATTGACATCGACAAGATTATACTGAGGATGAACCTTTGTGCCTGCGGGTATTAGATCAAACCACTCATAACTGAACATGAGTGTGCTCTTGTAAGGCACGCTAATATAGTCGAGTCTAACAACTTCTACGAGACGACCATAGTAATCATACTCATCATCCCCGTAGTTTGTTCTTTTTATACAGACGCCAGTACTCAAAGTTGATCTATTTGATTCGTATGCAACTGTGTGAAATTTGTATCCATTAATCTTGCAATAAGGATATGTAATCACACATTGTGAATGACCTATTGCTAGACTCTTAATGTACTTGTCGATGACATTGTTCAAGGGATCTTGTGCTTATAACGATGGAAAGTAATAAACATATTGATTTAAATGGCATATATATGTCACAATTATATATAATTATTTTAACTCATATATCTCTCAAACCAATCGGCAAATTCACTTTCTAGTTTTTTGTTAAGTCCATTGTCTGTAATGTTTGGTTGAGACTGTTTTACAACCTTCGTGAAGACATTGAGTATGAATAAAATTAAGCACTATCTTAATTTATTATATGATTAATACTTCATTAAAAAATTACAAATGAAGAAAGTTCGAACCCGATAAATTCTTGTGCACAGTTCAGTAAAATGTAATTTCTCGCCGCATCGAATTCTTCTTTGCTCAAGAATATTTTCCCCGATGCTGAGAACGTTTCACCACATTTATTAAACACTAAGGGAGCATCGTCGTCATCATCTTCACCATTTTGTCCATCATCATTACGAGGCAAATTTGTCCTCTTCGTTAAGACGTGATCTTCAAAATAGTATGAAGTAAAAGTTGATGCCTCTTCGACAAGACACACATTTACTATTGATCCATCAACGCTCGCCTTGTTCTTCACGTTGCATTTCGTTTTGCGAAGAAATCTCTCGAATGGATACATCCACCTATATTTCACTGGAACTGCAATTCTCGCCTCGTATGCTAAGTGAACTGGTAAATGCTCCATGGAGTCAAAAAAACTAGGCGGAAAGATCTTTTCAAGCTGACACAAAATTAGAGGAATATCATGGTCTAAATGATGCATATCATCAGTCCCAACCACTCTGCAGCTAAGGCTCTTGAAAAATAAACTCATCTCTATGAGGACCGTCCACACGGAATGGGGAAGCACTTCTCGAAAGGCAATTGGTATCAACCTTTACATGAACATATGACAGTCGTGATTTTTCATCCCAAACAATCTCAGTCCCTTCATATCAACGCAATGCATAAGATTTGATGCATATCCATCTGAAAATTGAAGAGCTTTTACTCACTCACACAAGGCAACTTTTGATTTCTTATCCAGTGTATAACAGGCTTTATGATACATTCCTACTGCGTCTTGTTGTTGGCCGGGACGAAAACAATAGTCGTTCAGTTCTTCCCTAGACTTGGGAGTGTCTGTCTTCCCCTTGACATTCATAATCGTGTTGAAAACATTCTCAAACACATTCTTCTAGATGTGCATAACGCCTAGATTATGCCAAATTAAATTTATGCTCCAGTATGGAAAATCCCAAAATATGCTTCTTTTCCTCCAACCACTTGATTTTTGACAAGATTTAGGTTTAAGAGACTAAAACAGAAAGTAGAGAACATATCTTGATATTTGATTATTTTTGTTTTGTTGGATACATCATGTGTTGTACTGCATACAAATATATAGCACTCTAGGAACAATCTAGAACAAGAATAAAAGAGAATATACCCTGCAACTATCATATTACAAGTGACAACAGCCCCTATTTGAATGAGGTATCACATGCCGTGCATGTGATCACAACAAGCCAAAACCGCATGAGGACAAAGGACTATTAATGCCCTTTTCTAGAGACTTGGCCTAGCGACCTATAGCACCTAGCCCTAGCGGTCTGATCCAGCGACCTGTGGCGATCTGTCCTGGTGACCTATAGCAACCTTGTCTAGCGACCTGTGACAAGGTCCAGCGACCTGGTTTATCTTGGGAGTTGTCGCGACCTCCAGCGACCTAGTCTATCTTGCGACTTGTCGCGACCTCTAGTGACCTGGTCGGTCTCTAACCTTGTGTAACACCCCCGCTCAATTCGAATGAGGAAAGAGGGTAGACCCCGAGCTTGTTTTTCATCTGAGTGAAGAAGTGATTTGACAAGGGTTTTGTTAAAGTGTCTGCAACCTGATCATAAGCAGGGATGTGATGTACAGGGATGCTCTTTGACTGTACCTTGTCTCTGATGAAGTGCAAATCAATTTCTATATATTTTGTTCTTTCTTGGACTACAGGATAGGTCGACATGTAGACAACACTGAGATTATCAACACATATCACTGGCGACCTAATCGAAGTGACCCTCAATTCTTTCAAAAGAGATTGCAACCACATAACCTCAGCCATTGCATGACCCAGACTTCTGTGCTCAGCCTCACTACTAGATTTTGAAACTATTTGTTGCTTCTTGGAACTCCATGAAACTAGATTGTCACCAACGAACACACAATATCCAGAGGTTGATTTTCTTTCATCTATGTCTGAGGCCCAGTCTGAGCCAGAAAAAAGATCTAACATTAAGATGATACGATCTGCTTAAATATAGACCATGTTCAGTTGTTCCTAAGAGATATCTTAACAATCTTTTGGCAGCTCTTCAATGTGAGATTAGTGGACTCTGCATGAACTGACTCAGTTTATTCACAGCAAAGTATATGTCAGGCCTGGTAATGGTTAGGTATTGCAGCTCTCCGATTACCTGTCTGTAGAGTTTGGGATTGTGAAAACTACAACCGTTAAATTTTGACAGTGGAGGAGATGATGCAATTGGTGTAGATTTAGAGTTTGAATATGACATTATTGAACTTAGAGAGTAATCCCTTAGCATACTTGGACTGAGTAAGTAGCATTCCAGACTTGGTGTAGTTTACCTCAATACTTAAGAAGTAGCTTAACATTCCTAGGTCTTTCAGGGAGAAATTTGAGCTTAGCTCGCCGATCAACTTGGTGATTTCTGAGTTTGAACTTCCTGTGATTACAATATCATCAACATAAATAAGTACATAGATGACAGAAGTATGAGAGTGCCTTAGGAAAAGTGATGAGTCTGTTTTTTATCTTTGAAAACCAAGAGTGTGAAGAACTAATCTCAATTTGTCAAACCAAGCCTTTGAAGCTTGTTTCAATCCAGAAATAACCTTATTCAATTTACAAACATAGTATGTTCCCCCTTCACTTCAAACCCCTGTGGCTGAGTCATGTAGATGGTGAGGTTGGGATCAAGTTCTCCATGGAGAAAGGCATTATAAATATCCACCTGTCTTATGGTCCACCCCTTTGAGAGAGCAATGGTGAGAATCAATCTGATAGTAGAAGGTTTAACCACTGGGTTGAAAACATCGGTATAGTCAATTCCAATGACTTGAGTGTAGTCTTTTGCAACAAGCTTAGCTTTATGTCTTGAAATGCTCCCATCTGAGTTCCTTTTGAGCTTATACACCCATTTGCAGTCTATGATGTTTTTGTCTTTTGGAGTTGGAACAGTCTCCCAAGTTTGGTTCTGAATAAGAGCCTGGTATTCTTTGATCATTGCTTTTTTACAATTCACATATCCAAGTGCCACATCTACAATTTGAGGCTCATTTTCAGAAAGATCAACCTGGTAAGCTTTGGGTTTCAGGTTCCCTGTTTTAGAACTTGTAATCATTTTATGAGTTCAAATGGGAGCTATGTGTTCTTCAAGCATCTCAGGAGCTGATGAAGGACTTGACATAGCCGTCTGCTGATTGGTGTCTGTCATTTGTGGGTGTGTGGGTGATGCATGATGATGAGTGGAAGGGGAGGAGGGTGGTGAATGGGAAGAGGAATGATGATTTGAGGATGCGTTTGGTGGATGTGATGCATATTCAGATGTTGATTGTGTATGATGAGGTTCAGTGGACGTAGTAAAGAGAGCTGAATGCGTGTTAGAGGGGTTTTGAAGTGAGGTAGTTTGATGATCAGTATTGTGTGGAGCAGGAGGTCGCTTGAAAGGGAAAGTATTTTCTCTGAAGGCAGTATTCCTTGAGTAAATTATATTTCCTAAGGGGAGAAGGGTTTTGTATCCTTTGAAAATATTTCAGTATCCAAGAAAAGTGCCTGGTTGAGACCTTTGTTCTAGCTTGTCCCTATTGTAGTTTCTAAGGTAGGGAAAAACCTGGCATCCAAAAACCATAAGATGAGTGTAATCAGGAGGTTTATTGTGTAAGAGATGGAAAGGGATTTTGTAATTGATGCTTTTGTTTGGAGTTCTATTGATCAGATGCACTGCAGTGGCAAAGGAGTCATCCCAATATAATTTGGGAATTTTGAAAGAGATATCATGCTAAGGGCAGTTTCTATTATGTGCATGCAGTCCCATTTTGCTGAGGAGTATAGGGACAAGAAATTTTGTGGGTTATGCCATTGTCACTGAATAATTTGGAAAGTGGTTTGAACTCAGTACCTCCATCACTTTGAACAGCTTTGATGGTCTTATTGAACTGGTTTTGAGTTAGGTTTTTGAAATGTATAAAGACAGTGTAAGTGTCTGATTTTGCTTTAAGAAAATAGATCCAAACATACTTGGTATGATCATCAATGAAGGTGACATAGTATTTGCTCCCATTTTTGTATATGACTGGAGAAGGACTCCACAGGTCGGTGTGAATAAGTTGTAATGGTTCTGTGGTCGCATTTTTATTGGCGGTGAAGGTTAATCTATGAGATTTTCCTTTAGCACAATTATCAGAAAAAGAAAAGGCATTCTTATTAATAAAAGGTATATTACAATCAGTTAAGGCTCTTTTGGTAACATCCATAGAAGGATGCTAATTAACACGAATTTGTCTTGATTTTAGTTAGTATTTTAGTTCGTTTTTGTTATTGATTTTGGTATAAGTTGGATAGATTAAGCATATTTTCATATTTTTGTATCTCCGGCTTATTTTACCGTGTTTTGATCATTATTGATGCAAATGGATGATTATTCTCTATTTTTCCCCATACAGCCAAGTAGCCGAGGAACCAAGAGACGAAAGCAAACGAATCAGCGAAGAAGTAGCAATTTCTAGCAGTTAACGGTTAGGTTAGCGGTAGCTCTTACCGCTAAGACACTAACAGTTCTCTCATCGCTAAGGACACCACTAAGGACGCCGCTAAGACACAATAGAAAGTTCCAGACCGAGTTAGCGGTAAGCTTAACGATTGCCCTTACCGCTCCCTGAACAGCTAAGGGAAGACTGAGAGAAGTTAACGGTGGGCTTAACGGTAGCCTGACCGTTAGTGCCACCGTTAACGGAGGACAGAGAGCATCATCGACCCATGAGCGGTAGGGTTAGCGGTAACCCTTACCGCTAAGGTTACCGCTAACGGGCCCTGACATATTTTTATATGGAAACTTGTTTTCCAAGTTTTGTAAAACCTATATAAACCCCTCTTAAACTCATTTTTAAGTAAGCTTTTATTATTCCTAGGGTTCCAAGACCTCTTAGGGGCTGGCAATCCCAAAGAGTGTCCTTTAGTTTCTTAAATACTTTTCATAATTTTAGTTTTAAATTTCTATTTTTTAGGTAAAGTAGAATAGTTGATAGTTTAGATTAGTTTAAGTTCATGGATTTTCTTCGCTTGGACGACATTACTCTTTCTCCGTTAATTAGTAAGCTTTCAATTTTCCTTCGTTTAATTAGTTTAAATTCTTGCTTTATTAGTTTAATCAATCTTAGAATAATTGAATCTCCAAACAAACCCCCCCAAGTTGTATGATGAATTGTGTTGAGATTGTTTTGAGTTTGTGATGATGAGATTGATGATAATTGTTGGCTAGATCTTACGGGTCTAGAGCGTAGATTCATTTAGAACCATCAATTGGGTTTGTTGGGTACTAGATCTACAAGTTGGAATTGACAACCCTAGCTTGTTGGTAAGGTTTCGTTGAAATGCCCAAGAGATCGTGGAGATGATTCGAAACTCTAAAACTCTTTTTTTCTCAAATCTTTTCAAAACTTTGATTTCTTAGTTCTTTGTTTAAATAAACATGTTGATTCCAAGTGTTTAGAATTAGTTTTTTGTTATTTTCTTATTTGTGAAAATCAAACACAAAAGGAACTCTCATTAGTTTTCCTCGAGAGAATCGACTCGGTTTAACTTCCCAACCTACGAGTGACCTCGTACTATTGCGAGCGAGATTCTAAGCCTGACACACTTATATCAAAAAGTAGGTACACAAAAGTTCGAATCAAAATGTTTGTCCCAGCCTTTGATGCCACAACTCAAGGCTTTGAACAGAATTTGAACTAAAAGAAGTGCATTGACTAAGGCTCCCTTTCTGTGCAATAGAAGAGATCTTGTCTTTATTGGAAAAACTTGAAAGAGAAAATCTAGAAGTCTTGACAGTAGGTTCATTTTTGGACTTTGTGAGGCTGAATTGGTATAGGCCATTCTTAAGATTCCCTGTTAGCAGTTCCTCCCCTGAAACTTGGTCCTTAATGAGACAAGGATAAAACAAAAAGTAAACATTATTATCCTTGGAAAATTGTGCTACACTGAGTAAATTTTTGGTTATCCTAGGAACGTGGAGAAGTTTAATAAGTTTGAAAATGTTTGACGAATGAGGTTGTGATATTTGTGTGAGGGTATGACAAGACACTTACCAACATGAGCTATATCAAGCCCTGCACCATTTCCCACTTGCAACTTGGTTGAACCACCATATTCAGAAGCTAAATTCAAATTAGAAAGATCATTTGTGACATGATGTGTAGCCCCTGAATCAGGAAACCAGCTGCCACACTGAACATTAGAGAGGTTTGGTTGAAGATACTTGTTGTATGATCAAAGGATCTCTGTCCCTGTTCTTGCTGCTTTGGGACAAACTCTGAATTAAATATGTGGCAACACTTATCTGCAGAATGATTATTATAACCACAAATCTGACACTGCATCCTATTTCCTGTGTTTCTGCCTCCTCTTCCTCTATACCTTCCTCTACCCCTGAAACTCTGATTTCCTCTGCCTCTGCTTGATTGATTATAGCTTGAATGATCTCCTTTGCCCCTTTGATAAGACAGATTGGCATTGGGAACAGATCCATCATTGATTTGTTGAGCACTATTTTCTATTCGACTCTCATAACTCAGGAGAAGGGAAACCACATATTTTAGAGTAAAAGATTCTCCTTTTGCTGTAATAGTGATGACCACAGCATCATATTCACTCCCTGAACCTCCAAGAATATACATAATCTGATCCAGCTCCTTCATTCTTTCTCCAGTACTTGCCAACGCATCACAACAAGCCACCTTATTCAGTATTCTCTCATGCTAAGATTGTTCTTCTTGAGATTTTGAAGTTGTATTTTATACTGCATCTTTCTGGCAGTTGTTTGGATGGAAAAATTAGACTCAAGTGTTTGCCATATTTCAAATGAGGTATTCAAGCCAACTATAGAGATCAAGATACACTCAGATAAGGAGTAACAGAGCTATGGAGCCAACAATTGATCTTGTCTTTGTCAGAGTAGATATTCAGGGTTTACTCTTAGCAGTCCTTCTTCTTCTGCAGCTATCAGCTTTGTTGGAGTTATAGCAGATCCATCTAGGAAATCTTCTAATCCGTAGACTTTTATAGTGATTTGAACTTGCTATTTCCATATCAGAAAGTTTTCATCAGTGAGCTTAACTGCTATCAGTTTATTGTGCAACTGCACCGGCTGTATTTGTGAGCAAGAGGAGGTGTGATTATTTCTGGTCGTTGAAGATGAAGGAGTATCATCAGCCATGGCGGCTGAGCAGCAGCGTATTTAGGTTAAACCCGCCGCTCTGATACTGTGACAAGATTTAGATTTAAGAGACTAAAATAGAAAGTGGAGAACATGTCTTGATATCTGATTATTTTTGTTTTTGTTGGATACATCATGTGTTGTGCTGCATACAAATATATAGCACCTCTAGGAACAATATAGGAAAAGAATGAAAGGGAATATACCCGGCAGCTGTCATACTACAAGTGACAGCTACCCTAATTTGTACGAGGTATCACATGTCGTGCATGTGATCACAACAAACCAAAACTGCATGAGGACAAAGGACTATTAATGACCTTTTATAGAGACCTGGCCTAGCGACCTATAGCACCTAGCCCTGGCAGTCTGATCCAGCGACCTGTGGCGACCTGTCCTGGTGACCTATAACAACCTTGTCTAGAAACCTTGTTTAGCAACCTGTGACAAGGTCTAGCGACCTGGTTTATCTTGCGAGCTGTCGCGACCTCCAGCGATCCGATCTATCTTGCAACTTGTCGTGACCTCCAGCGACCTGGTCTGTCTCGAACCTTGTCTAAAATTCTTTCTATACGTCCATTGATGGCGTCTGCATCTAGATCGGTAACTTTCAAAAGCCCCAAACTCTCTATCTCTGACAAAATCTCCATTCCTTACCGTACGCTCGGAGGTGGACTCTCCACTTTTTGGTTTTTTCAAAAATTCCCTCTATCTTTTCGAAAAGGATGACCAAAATCAAGAAATTTTGGATGATTATCAAGCCAAGGTTGTTTCCCACTGCACTTGAGTGTAAATGCATTCGAGTTTTTCATGCAATATGGACATGCCGTTCTGCCAACCGTGCTCCACCCAGATAACATGGAGTAGGCGGAAAAATCGCTTATTGTCCACATTAGGGCTGCCCGCAATTGAAAATTTTGATTTTTAGAGATATCATACGAGGGTGCACCTACCGTCCACAGTTGATTCAACTCAGCGATTAGAGGTTGCACAAAAACATCTAGCTTATCCTTCGAGTTTTTGGGGCCTGGAACAAGAACACTCAAGAACATGTATTGCTCTTTCATACACATCCATGGAGGCAAGTTGTATGGTGTGACTATCACCGGCCACGAGGAATATTGCGCCCCAAAACATCCAAAAAGGTTTAAAACCATCTGTGCAAAGGCCCAATGTTACATTCCAACTTTTGGCGGTGAACCTCGAATGAGTTTGATTGAAATATTTCCAGTCCTCTGAATCTGACGGGTGACACATCACACCTTCGTCAACAACGTGTTCAGCATGCCACCTCATGTCCTTTGCAGTTGCTGTAGATGCGTATAGCCTTTGCAGACGAGGAGTTAATGCAAAATAATACATCTTCTTATACGGAATGCTGCATTTCTATCGTTTTACTTTTTTCTGCTTAGCAGGTTTGAACCGAGTATGGTTGCAAAACTTGCAACTAGTAAAATCATATTGTCTCTCCAGTAGATCATACAATTGTTGATGCAACAATCGATCTTCTTGATTGGTAGGCCCATGCCCCTCAATAACTTCTTACTCTTGTAGAATTTATCTGGTATATGATCATCTTTCAGCACAACCTCTTTGATTAAATCCAGTACTTGATCATGGCACTTCTGGGACATCCGATTTTCTTCCTCCGGGTTCATGAGATGGGAAACTAGAGATAACTGAGAATGTTTCTCACATCCGGGATATAAAGGTTTATTTTCACCACTCAACATATCGTAGAACTTCTGGGCCTCAGGATTGGGCGGTTCTTCAACATTAGGGCTGAATAAAAAGTTTGGACTGGCCGCATCGTGAACGATATTGATGTAAGCGTTTGATGATTCTTCAGGGCCGTTGTAAGATGATCCTCCAACGTGAACCTCAGGGTCGACACGATGTGTGTAATCAAGATTTGTGTCACCATGGAATGTCCAGATGTAGTAATCTAGTACGATCCATTTTTAACGAGATGAAATTTGATCTCGTTTACATCGTGGTAACTGAAGTTCTTACATTTAGTAGTACTACAAGGACACTTCAGTTTTTTCTCATCCCTCATTGCTCCATGGGTGAGTGCAAATTGCATGAAACTCTCAACGCCTTCCACGAGCGTGTTCGACAGATAACCGACTGCCCTCCATTTGTACATTCAACTACGATCAGAACTCATTCTATAATATCCTAACTATGATTGATATTATGGATGATCAAATTGTAGATAAGCGAGCTCTATGAGGGTGCCTATAGGAAATAATTAAATTTTTGGGAAGGGCCCTATCCCATTGAAGAATGTGGTTTTCAATAATAAAATTATCTTACTATGCATTTCGAGAACCTGAGAATTTTGGCAGCACCTCTCCTTAGTTCTCTAAGTACACATATATTGCAGTACACTCAAGAAAAAAGGAGAGATGGAAACCAAAATTCAAAAGTCCACAAATTACATACGACGCAAGATAATCACATTACAAGCACATTCTCAAACTGTCCAAATTAGTGGACTATTCAAAACTTAGTATCAAACTCTTTATTTGATACTAAATCCCAAACGGTTCTAAGGTAAGTGTTTCAGTGTGTAAAGATTTTATACTTATCAGCTCTTAAAGTCCGTGATGTTTCTCAATATCACGTCTTTTAAAACATACTTAGTTTTGATTTCTTCCCCGGCTATGCAGAAAGGCCCCTAAATTTTCACGTGTAACTTGCACCAAGCAGATCATACATATTTATCACAGATCATATATATATA
>BMAC01000002.1:2964703-2974703 GCA_014905375.1 Phtheirospermum japonicum | reverse complement strand
TATCATTTAAATCATCTTAACCATCTCATTTTAAATTCGTAATTGAATATACGATTCTACCCGCCAGCATTCGTCGGAATTTTGTAGTGTATTATTATTATTATTATTATTATTATTATTATTGAAATTATGTAAAATAAATTAATAAAAAATTGATTTTATATATTTCTTTTTTTTTAATTATATAAAATAATTTAATACTTTTTCATATTTAATTCTATGACTAATTTGTAGTTATATAATTAATATATTGGAAAAGTCTACGGTGCATTCAAGGCACCATGCCTCCCACCTAACCGTGTATTTACAACCATAGATCTTTTAAAATAAAAAATCTAAAATTAATCTAATAACCCTATTATTCATATTAAGTGAAGAATTTTGTCGTAAAAGCGCCGTAAAAGTTCCCTAAATATTATATATTAAATTGAAATAGTGTACATCCTTTAACAGATCCTTGTATATGTATTTTAATACTTTTAGATTTATACAAAAAAAAATTAATAGCGTATTAAATCGAAATAGCGTACAAACCCTTGTATAGATGTATTTTAATGCTTTTAGATCTGTATAAAAAAATTAATAGTATTAATTAAATTTAGACATGATCTAATGGTTAAAAATTGTGTGTCTACGGTGAAGTACATACAGCAACAGCTCATCGTAAAAACACCCCCAAAGAAATATGTATTAATTACTTCTAATGAGAATTGTACGCTACAACATAAAAGACATTATGTAACATATATTGTACGCTACAACATAAAAGACATTATGTAACATATATTTTTGTAACACTTTCAATTTATAATATGTATGTTATTGTAGTGTACGATTCTTATTAGAAGTAATTAATACTCTAAAGTATTATTATTTAGATGGTTAGCATATGCTCCTTCAATCCCATAAAAAAAAAGTGTTACAAAAAGATGTTAAGTAATATTTTTAAAGTGTCACATAGATGTTACAATTTGAGATTTAATGTAACATACACAACCACGAAATATCAGTCATGTTTACCTATTATTTATAATAACATTTCATGTCAGTCGACCGAATAAAGTTCCCAGAAATCATTATATACAATGCCCCAAGAAACAAAAATAAGGTTGAAAGTAGGGATAAAATGGATAATTCATTCAAATGGCCAAAATAAAAAGGGTGCTCGGCTGTGTTAATTATATAATAGCTAGGCGCACAATACAATGCAAAACTCCAGAGCAGTTTCTCAACCATCAGCAATATCTTGCTGGATATGTCGGAGCAGCACCGGAATGGTGAACTCCGGAGCGCTGAGATGCGGCAGGTGGCCTTCAATGGGCATCACCTCCACGATCGACTTTCCGCCGAGGTTCGTGTGTAGATACTCCGCCACCCCCATCGGCACGGACATGTCCTTAGAGCTCTGTATAATATGACACGGCACAGTCACTTGTGGTAGAAAGGGTATCATATCGAACGTCTGCAGTGTACGAACCACGCTCAACCCTATGTCAGGCCGCACGTTGAACAGTGTCCGGCTGAATTCCTGCAACGCCTCCGAGTTCAGGTCGCCGCCAATCATCAGCGGTGCGTATCCCGCGATCAACGACTCGTAGTTCGTTTTCATTGCCTCGTAGAGCTGGTCCAATTCTTCCTGCTCGAATCCTCCATAGTAACCCTCCGTGTTTGAAACCCTAATTAATACAAGAACAATTTCAAAATGAATATATATATATATATTAACCATTCAAAATCCGACAATCACAAACAGGGTACCTTGGCTTAGAGCACAGCATGACCAATTTATGGAACAGATCCGGTCGGAAAATTGATGCCGCCGCTCCGGCCATGGCGGACATGGAGTGGCCGACGTATATACATTTTCTGACGTTAAAATCGTCGAGAATGGCGATCAGATCGTAGGCGTAGCCTTCTAGGGTGGCGTAACGATTGAAATCGTAGTAGTCAGGGTTGGTCGTGCCGGCGCCCATGTTATCGTAGAGTAAGACTTTGTACTGATCGACCAGGTGTGGGACCAAGTGCTTCCAGACGGATTGATCAGTGCCGAAGCCGTGGCTGAGGACGACGGTCGTCTCGCCGGAGCCGAGGACTCGGACATTGTGAGCTGATCCCACTGTGCTCATCTTTTACTTTTACCACTGTTGACTTTATGTAGGTGTTGGTAAATAGGGGAGCCGGGTAAAGAGTTTTATAGCCTATAAAGTTCGATTATAACTCCATGTTACATTTGTTTATTTCTGGAGATTCACACCTCACATGTGTGCGATTAAAATGCCTAGTGGGCTTTGTGCTGTGAGAATCTGAAGTCTTAAAGTAGTCATTCATTTTTCATATTTCAAAAAAATTCCAATATTTAAAATTTTTAAAACTCACTCGTTTGTTCTTCATTTCATATGAAAATATATAAAATTAGTTNAGTAATTTTAATTTAAAAAACAATAGTATTGTTTATTGTTGTGATCCTACATGCAATTTGATTGGATAATAATGCATTAATTTTAGCATCGCGCTATTTGGGCCGGTTCTGTCGTGCCGGCAGAGTTAATTAACCATAATTAAATTACTTTGATATCTGGAGCTGGTTCGGACAAAATTACTCCAAGGGTTGGCAAACGGGTTAAAGTGCGGATCTGCTCGAATCATTTATATCCATAATTCTGAACAACTAAATTTAGAGAACTTTTTTCATTTTCGATTTAAAGACGTATTCAAGAAATACACAATGGGATGTTAATAATAAAAGCGCGCATCACAAGGAATTTCACTTGATCTAAATTCTCTATTTTATTACTAGGATATTAACAATGAAGTGGGAAGAATTTGATTTCTCTTAAAATCGTGTATCCTATCTCTATTACAATCTTTCCGCTTTTCTTTTCTATTCTGTTTTTTGTTTTGTATATTTATTTAAGGAATCTTTCCACTTTTCTAGTACTGGATGATTGATACTTTTGTGTTACTTGATAAGGAAACATATTCTTTCCAAATATTGTGTTATCATCCTGATTTATTATTGTTGGGATCCTGTGTGATCCGATGCACACGTTTTGTGGGTTAATTTTGAGCACCGCTCTACTTGGCCAGCCAGGTTCTGGCGTGTCACAGAGTTAACCGAATTAAATTATAATTTTTATTAATTGTTGTTATACCCCACTATTTGGCCAGCCAGGTTCTTTTCATTATTTTTAGTCTATTGGGAGGACATGTCGTCTCAAAGTTGTCGTCCCTATAGCCAAGACGCTATAGTTATATAGGAACAACAATTGTCGTTCCTAAAACCCATAAACTTATAGGAACGACTTGTCGTACCAATATGTGTCCTCCCTATTGTGTTCCAGATATTGGAACGACATGTCCTCCCAATTTTGGCGTTGTTAATGGGACTAATAGGCGCGACTTGTCGTGCCAATATCTGTCCTTCCTATTGTGTGACACATATTGGAACGACATGTCCTCCCAATTCTGACGTTGCTAATGGTTTTATGTAATGAAAAAAGTCGTTGCAAATGGTCCTTACTATTGATGTTACATATATTGCAATGAAATGTCCTCCCAATTATGACGTTCCTAAAGGATTATTGCATCAAAAAAAGTCGTTGCTAAAGGTTAAATTTCTTCAAATAATTTTTGGCGATCCAATTGCTTGTCGCCAAACATGATATTTCGAGCTAAATAAACCGATACAAATTCTGAAATAATAAACTTTTATAATTAACCCAAAATAATTACAATCCAACCGAGGAAACAAACTAGTTGGAACGTCAACCTCAATTGCTCAATAAGCAAGTTTCTTACCAACTATACAATAAACAAATGTACAAGATGAAAACACACTTTTAAGCAAATAGATAATATCAACCAAAATATAGAGTTTGGAGTCGTGGGACAAAACCAAAATATTAGTTCCATCAAGCAAAAAGTTCACTTCAAATTACCAAGCTAACGTGAGGATCAATCATGTTCGTCCGCATTAAGTGCCACTTGAGCATTAGAATCCACATCGTCTTCCTCCTCTATCCCAACTTTTGCCTTAAGACGATAAATAATTTTTGACATTTCTGCTACCTATAAAATAAGAAATTGTGAATAAAATTATATCAATCCATCAGTACACTATTGATTCACGTACACAAAAGGACAATAATTGCTCATGAAAAAAAGTAGCAAATCTAAAAATATATACAACACGACAAGTAGTTACAATGTAGCATCTCCAAGCAGGTATCATGATAATAGAAATGCAATATCAACAACCACTGAACACAATCATATAAACAAAGTATCACAAAACACAAGAAATATCATGCACTTTATCCCACAAGAATATCATAAACTCTGGATGGAAAAAAACTACAGCAGATGCAATAAAAGAAGACTAGAGGTGGTTAATAAAGGATTGAGAATCATCTATTCGAGTCCCCAAAAAAACTAATAGAAAGATTACAATAACCTGTATGACAACAAAACTATTAATTAGTATTAATTGAGGCATAAGATGTAATATTTGACGAATATGGTTTTAGACCTCTTTTAGTATTTTTTTTTTTTGTTTTGTTTTTTTTAACCAAGATATTGAAAACAAAAAAGAGGAAACTAGGACAGAATTGCATAAGTGAAGATTGAGTCATCATATAGCAGAAGAGCAGATATAAACCCTCAAGATAATTTTATAGGGTTTTTTCGGATATAAACGCTAAATTGAACAAGATTGAAAACCCCAAATAAACTGGTATTGGTCATCAGAGCAAGAATATCTAAGTTGACTATGAGATGGCAAATCGTAATAAACATACCTGATCATGAATTCAAAAGAGCATATATATATATAGATTATTATATTAAAAAAAGAAAAACACCAGACCAACTTTCAAAATATATATAGTGTAATCATCTTTTGCCTTCAGTGCATGAAAGATTGGGGTTTTACTATAATTTGAAAGAAATTCTAGAGTGGAATTTACAGAGCACACACAATTGCAGATATAAACCCCAAAATAATGACCAAGATAATACTAGGGTTTTCAGACAAAATAGAGCATTTTGGGGGTGGAGGGAACTGGGGAATGATCCCCAACATCTAGTGCATACAATAACCCGACTACTCCCTCTAGTCAGGACCATGTATTCTCCAACAGCAGCAATTCAATAAACAACAATTTCAATAGCAGTTTCAATCAACAAAAATTTCAACAGGTGTTCATTCAGTCTCCGCAGCAATCGCAGCCGCGCTTCAGACAACAACCACAGCAATAATAATAATAATAATAATAATAATAATAATAATAATAATAATAATAACAACAACAACAACATACCTGTTTCATAAGAGTGGCAACATCTGGGGTGACGGAACTTTCACGAGTTTCGGCCGAACCACTAGATGATTCATTAATATCATGAACTGCAAAGGATCTAGAACTCTTGAGGATTCGGCCAAAACCACGTTCATGGCCTCGTCGAGTACCGAGCACGTTTCTCATAATGGCTCTCTCATCCACACTTTCATCAGGAGATACAATAGCAAATGCTTCTCTAGCATCAAGAAGTCGACCTTGCAATACACAACATCAATCATCATTGGCAGCTTAAAAAAATTCCAAAAAAAAAACAAAAAAACTTCTTATATTTCAAACACAGTAGTTAAACGAAAAACGAAAAAGATATCAAGTAAAGGACTCCGTATATGGGTAGATGGTCGGCAAGGCATATAAAATGTTTTTACGAGAAACATACATAATAATGATACAAACAACAAATCTATGCAAGCAATAAATACTCTTCCCAAGAAGAATATACACCTGATACGATACTCATATTTTACAACAATCACGTATAAGACACAATTTACATTTCATACTAATTAGCATCTCAATAGTCAGAAACTTCGACGAATATGATTAAATTCGGTACTAACAAGCTTTGAGATAGAAAAGATGAGACAATATGCTGAAGATGTAAATTAGATGGTATTCCAGATTTAGATTAGATGTGGAGTATTCATAGATGTTGGAAAGTTGTGGAGTATTTAATATACAAAAAGTTGTTAATGTCTGTTCAACATTACTAAACCTGAACAGTCACTTCCGTATGATCCAAAAAGACATAAACAACAAACTTTTGATTGATGGTTCAAACAGACACTTAGGAAAAAAAAGTGTGCATAGTTCTATGAAGTTTGGAGTATCTTACATAATCAGATTCACCCTCCTTATTTGCCCACATCCCATTCCTTTGAGTGTGCATCTTTCGAAATAATTCTATGAAGTTCGGAGTCTCAGCCTCACTCTCGTCTTCGTCTTCGTCCTCGTTGTTTTTCTTATCCTCGGCACGAACCTTTGAAAAATGTAAAATATAAATAATGTGAAAAATAAGAATAGAGTCTAAATAAATTTTAAAAACATAACAACAACAACAACAACAACAACAACAACAACAACAATAATAATAATAATAATAATAATAATAATAATAATAATAATAATAATAATAATAGTAACAATAATAACAACAATAATAATAATAGTAAAAATAATAATAAATTTATTATTACTGTTATTATTATTATTATTATTATTATTATCACTATTACTATTATTATTATTATTATTATTATTATTATTATTATTATTATTATTATTATTATTATTAAGACATACCCAATCGACGTTGTGTGCAACGAGGCTCTTAGATCCTTGATAACAAGGATATTTTTGCTTTTTTCGATTGTTAGCATTCTTCATAGATCGATTCTGTGAGCACATTAGCCAATATATAAATAAGTAAGAAAAACCAAAATGGAACAAGTTTAAAATAATAATAATACAAAATGAGATAAAAGATATTACGATAAAATCATCAGATGTAAATAAGGCGATACACTTTTGCCAGTCTTCATCGAGCATTTTCCTGTAATTTTTTGAGAACTTTGGATTTTGTGGATCTTTTTGTTGTGCCTTGTAATATGTGTGGGCTGCAGTCTTGTAATTACTAAAACGTTGTGCGGTTGTTCGCTCAAGTGGCTTTTTCACCCTCTGGTAGTCTCTCTTGCTAAGGTCACCTTTCAAATCAAAATATTTCTGCAAATTTGTTCATAAGATGTAAGTTATATGAAGTCAAACATTAAATAACACAAACATTCTCTAAAAGTTATATATCATTTACCTTGACTCGTTTGTAAACTTTTTGTTGTTGTTCTTCTGGTACTGACATCCAGTCCTTGTGACAAGGGATCACGATTTCCCTAATTTTGTTTCCGACTGCACGTGTATACAGTCCTTGGTTCGGGACAATCGGTAGCACCAACCCTCCAGCAAAATCAAACTCAATTGGAAGCTTTTTCTTCCCATTTGCAATCCAGATTTTCTGTAGATTCTGACGCGTTGAGTTTGATCGGGTCTTCGTTTGTTTCGATCGTTTCCTAGTTGATACACCTGTAGAGGGAGAACACATAATATAATTACTAAATGTTGAACCATATCAACTGGATATAAAAATATTAATATTGAACCAAATATATGAAAAGTCACTTACTGTTGGGCTGACCATATTGCGCTTCACATGATCTGCTGGGACGCTTGCTCGGACGACTAGAGGGTTCATCCCCACCATCTCCACCATGACTAGCCATAACATCTGCCATTCATGAAATAACTGTGTAAGAACTTATGAAAAATGTATATTGTAGACTGTAATTACTTAAAAAATGTGTTCACCAACAAAATAACCATATACTGTCATCATCTCAATCCACATCTTTTTTCTTTTTTTAATTTGGTTGTCTGTCAGACAGTTGGCTTGGCCATCTCAGGCTGGCAACACAAGGATACAGACATGGTTTTTCTGTCTCCTTCGTAACCAAGGATACAGAGGTACGACCTATAGACTTGATCCTGTTCAAGTTTGGTCGTAATCTCAAACCACATCTATATGTAAGTAATGAATGGAATCTACATTAATAAAGAAAGGGATTAACCACACGGAATCGCATCTTAATTATTATCAAGATCATTATAATAGTACAACTAAAGAAAAAAATAATAGATATACAATAAATGCAGCAAGTATATGGCCGCACCAATTGAAGTTTTTATCATTGCAGTTAAAATTGTGACTCCTTACAAGAAGCAGTACCCAAACTAATTATCTCTCTCTCTCTCACACACACGCACACACACAAGCAAACAAACAAAAAAGTAGATGCAAGGAGTTGATAACAAAAGCATAGTAGATAAAGGAGTTTTTATTATTCTACATTATTGTTAAGTTTTTTATATCTCAAATTTATTAAATAATTATATTTAAACAAGGAGTTGATAACAAAAGCATAGTAGATGCACCACTCAATTCCCTCTTCACCAACTCAAGGATTTCAATAATCTGCAATGACATAAATATTGAAAGAATATTTATCATTTAGAAGCAGGAAAAAGAACATGCTACAGGTTTTCTTACTGAGACACAAAAGACTGGGGGCGCATAAATGAGGTTCAGAGCACTCATTTTTAATAAATACATTTTGAGATCATTGTAACTCCAATCTTGATAAAACGAAATTTCAAGAAATATTGTGAATTAAACATAAAAAACAAAATAAAAATAAACATCATATCTCATCAACAGATAAAGACCTAATTATGACATATTCAAAATTCAGTCTACACTAACAAAATTTCAAAGAAATCACAGTAAGAAAATTACATTTACCCTAAACAGAGAGAAGTGCAAAGAAATCAAAACCAGAAGACAAGATTAAATATATTGGACTCAGTAAAATAGAGGGGCAAAAAAAAAACACCTTATATGCAATCCAATTGAATAAAAATCGTTCCATAAAATCTTGATGAGAAAATAAGGACAGTTTGAAGAAAAGACTTGTTCTTTTTTCATGAAACAAATATATTTTCACTTCTCTATCGGCATACTCTTTGTAAAAAAGTGCACAATCATACTTACAAACATGTATGTTCTCATAGCCGAGACCCAAACTTGCAAGCAACTTCTTAGCCTCATAATGTGAGTTGACAATATTCATCGATGGGAACGCAAGTTTCAACAACTTAATCAACTCGTCAAATGATCTATTTGTCCACTTATTACTCACCTTGATATTCATCAACTTTACTAGAAAATTCATCGAAGAGAATGATGAAATCCCTTGATATAATTTAGTGTTCATAGCTTTGTACACTTTACAATACTGCTCATCAGGGCCATCCGATTCGTACTCATCATCTTGGTCCAAGTCAGCCATAACATTTGTCATGTCATCCATCATTTCAAAGTCAACGTCTGACGGACCAGGTTGGTGTGATGGACCAGGTTGGTGTTCCGGTGAGAAATCGCCATGAATATATATATATATATATATATATATATATTATATATATAGTCATGTTCTATTTATAAACGTTCCTTTTTTTATAAATATTTATATATTCATATGGTGAGAAACCAAACAAATCCTCATATTTGTGTAATATATATATATATTGTAATTATCATTAAAGGGGGATTAGAGAAAAGAAAATTGCATGTCACCAAAATTGGAGTCAAATCACACTTGGGCACTACATGAATTGAGGTTAAGAGGGAGGACAAAATTGGGAGGACATTTGTGTCGTCCCTATAGTTAGGACATATAGGCACGACATCCAAAAGTCCTTGCAATAGGTTCCATAACCTATTGGGAGGACATTTGTCCTCCCAATAGATAAAATGTCGTTGCTATATGTTCTACTTTTAGGACGACATTTTGTCCTTCCTACAGGTATAATAAAGTCGTCCCTATATGTTCTACCTTTAGGGACGACATTTTGTCCTTCCTATAGGATGTAATAAGTCGTCCCTATATGTTCTACCTTTAGGGACGACATTTTGTCCTTTCTATAGGATGTAAAGTCGTCCCAAAAAAGAGCATTTAATTACCTTGACCAACCGTGAATAAATACCCAACCAACCGAATTAATGTCTTACATATTAGAAGGACAAGTCCTCCCAA
>BMAC01000002.1:2933597-2946701 GCA_014905375.1 Phtheirospermum japonicum | reverse complement strand
CATGCAAAAAGCCTTTGAGTAGCCTGAGTGTTTATCATCTTTGCATGTGCTTAAATGAGTTTCAGTCTTGATATCTCTTTGAAACCGCTGTGTGTAGTTGACTTTGAAAATGAGGTTAAGGCACAGATAAAACCCTATTCCGGCCATATCCATATATTTTAGCCACTATAAATTCCGAATGAGCCCAATCATAGCCAAATAATCCATGCCTATAGCCATGAGTGTTTATTGAGACGACCCTACAACCCATTAAAAGCGTGACGGCGGTTTTCCAGAACCGCCGTTAATGAGCCGCCGTGAAAAGCCCTTTCTGCAGTAGTGAGGATAATGAAGAAGTTGAAGAAAATGTTGAGGAAGAGGAAAGCTAAGGATGATGGAATGACTTTTCGCCGATCGAAGAGAATGCGTAGTCATTAATTCCTTATGCTTATTTGGTTTTTGATTTGTGTTTGATAAACAATCTTTTTATGGTTTGTATTTTTAAACAGTCGTCATTTGTTTAGGGGGAGTTTCTAATTTAGGGGGAGTCTTAGAGTTTGGTTTAAACATTTTGTTGCATCGTGGTATTTTGTCCAAAAAGGCAAAAGGGGGAGATTGTTGAGAGTTTTATTCTTGGCAACTTTTCCTATTTTAGTGTTTGCCCTTCTTGGGCTCAAAATAAATTAGGACTCTAGATTTGTTTCATAAATGGAGTCTAGGACTATTATTTGGTTTCCTAGTTTATGTTTTACTTGTTTACCAAGTATAGGATTCTTGTCTATTTAAGACAAGAAGAGCCAAAAAACAAACAAACTCTTGGACGGCTTTTTGAGCAAGAACGCAGCAAACAAACGACGCAAAGCAAAGCAAGAAGAACAAAAGCACGTAGAGTACTTGAAGCCATCTGAGATTCATAGATCTTTGAAGTTGCGTGACCAACGGAGAAGATCATCCTTTATGGTGAAAAGTATTTCAGTATCATAGTGTTTTGATACTTTGTCTTTCATATATTACTTTACATATTTTGTAATTGATATTGAACATGAAAAGTAATATAGTTTTCGGGTTTGTATACCCAAGTTTGTAAGTACTTTTACTTACGAACGAAATTTAAATTGTTGTGTTCTCTTTTTCATATTTATTCCACTGCATATTTTAACAACTCTGTTTGATGTTAGTTTCGGTGTTTTAACACCATTGTCAACATCTGCTTTAAACTGTTTCTTTTTATATTTACAACTCTGAAACTGTTTGATGTTAGTTCTAGTGTTGTAACACTGAACTTAACATCATTTACTGAGACTTTTTTCAAAACCATAGGTTCTTCAAATTTACAATATCTTTTTGTGAACATCAAAATCTAAAGGCAATGGTAGACAATATATGAGCCTGTGGGAGTTCTTTTCTCATTTGTTGCATGAAAGAGAGATTGAGGTACCCACTATTTTATATAGTCGATAACTCACACAAAAACTTATAGTTGATCGATATACGATGACTGAGTCTTCAAGGTTGTGGTACGCAGAACCCATCAAAAAATTTCTGAAGTGAGATGTATGTGAAACAGATGGCTCAAGTGTTGGTATTCACGTTATCTTGTCTATGACCTTTACTGTCGGTACTCAATTTATGATTAAAATTTACCAAGATGCTATGGTAATTTGTCGGTGGGCAGGATATCCTAATTTATTTATTACATTCACATGCAATCCTAAATGGTTGGAGATTTTTTGCTTTATTGATAAAAAAAATATAAAACTAGAGGATCAACCCAATATAATTTGAAGAATTTTTAAAATCAAGTTGGACGCTTTGATGAGTGATGTACGTGATAACAAAATTTTCGGATAAATTATTTTAGGTGATTATAAACAAATTTTATGTTTTCATATTTTTTAATCTGAGGGTGATAAATTAGTAATATTTATTATTTATTAATTTGTAGTTAGTTTATGTATTATGATTTTCTTTTTAGTTATTTACACTGTGGAGCTCCAATAGAGATGTCTTTCTCATGCACACATACTTGTTTTTCTATCAAAACAGGACAAATGACCAAATACTGGTGCTATTGATCAAATCCATTTCAACTGAGATTCCTGATGAAAAAGAAGATCCAGGATATTATTTTGATTTATCAGATTTGATTATTCATGGACCATGTGGTCATTTATAAAAATAGTCTCTTTGCATGGTTGATGGAATTGCACAAAACATTTTCCAAAAAGGTTTGTAGATATTACAGTTGTCGATAAAGATGGTTACCCAATATATGTACGTAGAAATACTAGAAGAACGGTTACAAAGAATGGTGTACAACTGGGTAATCGGTGTGTCGTTCTATATAGTCTTTATCTATTGCTGAAGTATGGAGCTCATTTAAATGTTGAATGGTGTAACCAATCCAGATCTATAAAGTATTTATTCAAATATGTCAATATAGGTAATGTTGTGATCGCAATAACTTTCTATCAGAACGAAGATGGGGATGTAGAGGAGAAAATGATTGATGAGATCAATATGCATTATGATTATCGTTACATTTCTCCATGCGAAGTGGAGTGGAGTATATTAGGTTATGAAATCTAGTATAAAACTCCACCTGTCATGCGTGTAAGTTTTTATCTTCCACGATAGTATAATATATTTTGCAATGATAATGATCAGTTGGACGAGGTAATGAAATGCAAATTAACACATCATCGCATGTTTTTAGATTGGTTCGAAGCAAATACAGATATCTGAAAGCACAGAGTTTGACATATGTTGAATTTTCTCAAAAAATTATGTGGAACTCAAAAACAAAATAATGGACACTAGGCAACTAGATTTTTTCTCGTTGGTACAAACTTACTATATTCATCCAGGATCAGGTAATAAATATTTTGCTCGATGTCTCCTAAATGTAATTTGAGGAGCCCAATATCTGGATGATATAAAAAATTAACGACACGCAATACAATACATATCGCGATGCGTGCTAATCTTTGGGTTATTATTAGATAATAGAGAATATATTGATGGTATATCAGAAGTAAGTAATTAGGGGTCAGTACATTCTGTGAGATCATTATTCGTAACCCTGCTTGCATCAAAATGTTTAGCAAGTCCCCAAAAAGTGTGGGATAAATGCTTGGAAGATTTGTCAGATGACATTTTATATAATCAAAAAAGATTGTGAAAATCCAAAGGTAACAATTATTGGTATTTGTTTTTATCCTCTATAAATTATTAGTTATGTTTATATTGTATTATTTTTATTGCAATATTTTAAATTCCATTTTCAATGCACTTTTTCTTTTTTTAGATCAATGAGTGATCCTAAAATTTAGAACCTTGTTTTACTTAAGTTGACAATTTATTGTATAGTATGGAAAAGATTTTGATAAATTTCCTCCCAACACCAATTACAAAGGTCGTTGATTTTAGCATGTATCATAATAGATTTATTGCTTAATAATTGGAGTATGATCGTGAGGCACTCATTGAAGAACAAGGTAAATTACTTGATAATTTTAGTGTTGATCAACGTCATGTTTATAATAAAATCATAGATACAGTATATTTGACCAATGGTGGTGTATTTTTTGCCTATAGATACGGAGGGACCCGTAAGAACTTTATCTAGTGGACGCTTTTCTTCGACCATTAAATGATAGAATTATTTTGAATGTAACATCTAGTGGCATAGCTTCTCTTATTCTTCTTCTAAAAGAAATAACTGGGCATTTTAGATTTTAGATTTCTTTTAATCTCCACCAAGATTCATCATGCTCAATCTTTACTTGAACTCCACAGAATTAATGGTGCGAGCGCGGCTCATTATTTGGGACGAAGCTCTGATGATGCATAGACATTGTTTCGAAACTCTTGACAAAATATTGAATGACGTGATGGGATCGCAAAATAATTTTAACAGGAAGCATTCATTTGGTGGCAAAATAATAGTTCTTGGTGGAGATTTTCTTCAAATTTTGCTGGTTATTCTAAAAGGCACTAGACCCGACATAGTTCACGCGATGATCAATTCTTCGTATTTATGGACTCATTGCATGATTTTGAGGTTGAATAAGAATATGAGGGTGCAAAATCTTAGTTCAGATCCCGATTATGTAGAATTAAAGAAAATCACTAACTGGATAAATAGTATAGGATATGGAATAGTTGGAGGATCGAACGATTATGTCGTTCAAACCGAAATCCCAGATGATCTATTATTAAATTGTGGAGAGCATATATACATAATTTGGAAATATTATTGAATGCTTCACTTATTTGGAGAGTCGTGTTATTCTTGCCTCAACACTTGATGTTGTTGATTTGATTATTAAATATATAATGTCATAAGATGATGAAGAATGTAAAGTATATTTTTGCTCTGATAGTGTGTGCGAATCCATTTAATAATCAATGATATATTGTAGGAAGTTAACTCACCGAATATTCTAACCAACATCAAATGTTCAGGATTGTTGAACCACAAGTTAAAACTGGAAATTTGAGCTCCACTCATGTTGTTGAGAAATATCGGTCATTCCCTTGTGTTGTGTAATAGAACCGGATTGGTTGTTACAAAATTTGGTGATCATGTTGTACAGGCTAAGGTTCTTCAAGGAAGCAATGCAGGTAAGTTGATGTTGATACTTAGAATGACTGTCACACCATCTAATTCGAGGTTGCCTTTCAAGTTCCAACAACAAAAATTTCATGAGATCTTGCGATACGCCATGACGATCAACAAATGTCAAGAACAATCTCTATCGCACATGGAACTTTCCTAAAGAAGCCAGTTTAAGTCACGACCAATTGTACGTTGAGAGTGGCCAATCGTAAGGGTATTAAATATTGGTCGTTGATGATAAAAATAAACGAAATAACAAAACTACAAAGTTATGTACAAGGAAGTTTTTCATAATTTGTAAATTACATTTCGTCTAATAACAATCTTTTTATAAACCAAACTATACCATTTTCAATACTATTTGATTTTTGAGTAATAATTAGATGATATATATATAGGACTAGATTCAAATGAGAACCATGTAATTATTTGTGAACCTGAGGTCAATAATGGGCCTTAGATCTAATTAAATGGATGAATCAAATTTTTTGTATATTTCTTTATTTGATTAAAAAGTATTAGAATTATATAATAAAAGCAATGTTGATATATAATAAAAGCAACTAATTTGCAACTTCGCAAATAAGGGAGAGTTCTCATTGGAACCCACGCCTATATATATATATATATATATATATATATATATATATATATATATATATATATATATATATATAGGGGTGGGTTCAAATGGAACCATGTCATTATATGTGAACCTGTGAAGTAGTGCTATTATTATATACCAGCAATGTTTTTATTATACAATCACAGTAATTTATTGATATTTTAGTTATATACACCAGTAGTGCTTTTATTATACAATTCTAATACTTTTAATCAAATAAGAAAATACACAAAAAATGTGATCCATCCATTTAATAAGATCTAATGCCCATAATTGACCCTAGGTTACATTCAACCCCAATTATTTTTAGGAAAAAAACTATCGCCTTTTTTTCCCTTTCCCTTCTAAAATACAAAAAGAATTAAAATGTCTCCCGATATATAGAATTTTGACAAATTATCTCCTACTTTATTGCCAAAGATTGATAGTAAGAGTCAATTTGTCAAAACTCTATAAATCGAAAGGTATTTTAAAAAAGTTATATATTTTAGGAGGTAAAGGAAAAACTCGCAATAGATTGGAAGGGAATTTTTTTTTTTTCTTATTTGTATTCAATATAACAATAAAATAAAAAATTATCGTGCAACTTACGGTACTAGTTAAAAATGAGGGGGCCCACACATTTTTCTTATGATCAAATGGCTTAAAAAAAAGTGGTCGGCTGTGTTTATTAACTAACAGGCGCACATACAACAACAAAATACAAAACCCCTGAAAATTCTCTCAAGCATCAGCAATATCTTGCTGGATATATCGGAGAAGCACCGGAATGGTGTAATCCGGTGCGCTGAGATGCGGCGGGTGGCCTTCAATGGGCATGACCTTCACGATCGACTTTCCACCGAGGTTCTTGTGGAGATACTCCGCCACCCCCATCGACACGGACATGTCCTTAGAGCTCTGTATAATATGACAAGGCACGATCACTTGTGGTAGAAAGGGTATCATATCGAACGTCTGTAGTGTACGCAACACGCTCAACCCTATGTAAGGCCGCACGTTGAACAGTGTCCGGCTGAATTCCTGCAACGCCACCGATTCCAGGTCGCCGCCGATGATCAGCGACGCATATCCCGCGATCAGCGACTTGTAGTTCGTTTTCATCGCCTCATGGAGCTGGTCCAATTTTTCCTGCTCGAATCCCCCATAGTAACCGTCCGTGTTGGAAACCCTAATACAAGAACAATTAATTCCAATAAACAAAAAATAGTCCATTAACCATTTGAAATTCTCTTTGAGAAAAATTCACAAACAGTACCTTGGCTTAGCGGACAACACGACCAATTTATGGAACAGATCTGGTCAGAAAATTGAAGTCGTCGCTCCGACCATGGCGGACAAGGAGTAGCCGACGTATATACATTTTGCGACGTTAAATTCCTCTAGAATGGCAATCAAGTCGTAGGCGTAGCCTTCTAGGGTGGCGTAACGGTCGAAATCGAAGTAGTCGGGATTGGTCGTGCCGGCACGAGAAAGTTGCTTTTTTGGTCCATTTTGTTGTCCACTTTCTAATTAAGGACCAAGATATTGTCCACTATCAAAACACATACACGAAGTTGGCAAAATCATCAAAAAAGGTACAAAATCATCCCGATCGGGCTTTTTTGCTGACGTGGCGTGATTCAATAATTTCTTATCATTTTTTTTATTTTCAAACATTAATTGAACCAAAAAAACCTGAAAAGGAAATCAATTTTGGTCCATTATATTGGCTAGATTCCTAAAAAGGTACGTGACATTGACCATCATCAAACCACATTTGTTAAGTTGGCCAATTCATCAAAAATGGTTCAAAAAAGGTTTGGTCGAGATTTTTGCTGATGTGGCGTGATGTTATATTTTCATTTTTTCTATAATTATAAACATTACAAATATGTTTTGCCCCTTTTCTTTTCAATTTTTTTATTTATTTTTTCTTTAATCTAATCAATAAAATTTGAATAATAAAAAATAATTAAAAATCTAGGATAAATATAAAAATATAAAATAAATATTAAGAAAATTATAAAATAATTATAGAAATTTATAGTAGGAAATGATTATTAATAAAAATCAATATATAATACAATTAGATATAAATATAAAATCATAAATATATTATAATAAATCATAAAACTTACATATAATTTTATATGAATAAAATTAGATTTATTCTTATAAATGTTTATATTTTAAATAATTTTTTAAAATTCAATTTTATTTTTATATTTATTTCTAATTTTATTAATTTTTTATTAATTAAAATCTTACTAATAATAAAAAATTATAAAATTTTTATATTTATTTTATAATTTTGTAAGATCTACTTTATATTTTTTATTTATCACTGATTTTTTTTATTTCTTATTTAATAAAATATGTTAATTTGATTCAAGGAAAAAGAATGAAGTGCAAATAGAATTTTGTCGTCAATTTAATGTTTAGAATTAAAAAAAAAATCATAAGAAAATATTAACTAACGCCACGTCAGAAAAATACCCCAATCAAGTTTTTTTGAATCATTTTCGATGAATTGGCCAACTTAGCAGATGTGGTTTGATGGTGATCAATGTCACGTACCTTTTCTGGAATGTGGTCAATATAATGGACTAAAATTGATTTCTTTCTCAAGTTTTTTTGTTCAATTAATGTTTAAAAATAAAGAAAAATGATAAGAAATTATGGAATCACGCCGCGTCAGCAAAAAAGCCCGATCGGGATAATTTTGTACCTTTTTTGATAATTTTACCAACTTCTTGTATGTGTTTTGATAGTGAACAATATCTTGGTTATAAATTGGAGAGTGGACAACATAATGGACCAAAAAAACAATTTTCCCTGCCGGCGCCCATGTTATCGTAAAGTAAGACTTTGTACTGATCGACCAGGTGAGGGACCAAGTGCTTCCAGACGGATTGATCGATGCCGAAGCCGTGGCTGAGGACGACGGTCGTCTCGCCGGAGCCGAGGACTCGGACTTTGTGAGCTGCACCGACTGTGCTCATCTTTAATTTGCACTTAATTTGAGACTTTCTGTAAAAAGTTTATAGCCTGTAGGATTCCATTTCAACTAATGTTACATTTTTATTTTATTGTTTTTTGGAGATCCACAACTCACATGTACATTTACAACACCTCGTGGACTTTGTATCGACAAACTTTGAAGTCTGTTTAGCTTACTTTTAAATTAATATTTTATTTTTGTTGGGAACTTGTAATCCGGTTTGATAGGCCCGTTTTGTGGATTTATTTTATGCACCGTACTATCTGGCCAGGTTCAGCGTGTCAGAGTTGATCAAAATAAATTATAATTAAACTTTGTTAAATCATGTGATTTAACACCAAATTTCGTGATATGCAATTTTGCGTTCCTCTGATCCCAGGAATGTTAGGGCATCTCCAACGGAGACGCAAAACCTAAATTTGAGGTCAAAACCTATCCCAAATTTATGTTCGAAGTTTTGTCTCTCTTCTTTTAATGAAGATTTGCTTCTATACTGTTGAGAACACATTTCACCTTTGCATATCTCAAGAAAATTGCAAAAGTGACCTTTTAACGTTGATTAATTGCAAAGTAAGTGTTATCAAACATTAGTAATTTTTTAAACCGTGTATTGTACATGTCTAATTTATTTATTAATTATTATTATTATTAAATAATTTTATATTATATTTAAATTAAATTTGTTAATATTTTTAATTACATAATTAGAAAAATACAAAATATGGCACATTCCCAACCCTTTTCTAATCTCTATTAATTAGTTATTATTAAATAATTTTATAGTTTGTTAGATTAAATTCATTAATATAATTATTAGCTATATACTTAGAAAAATTCAGAAAATGTCATACTCACAACTCATATCGCATTGCACTGGTGTCTAATCAATATTTATTAATTATTATTATATAATTTTATTTTATTTTATATTTAGACTGAATTCATTGCTGAAACTTAGATTTTTTCAAATAACTCATAATTAACCTATATAGGATATTTGGAATTCCAAAAATATTTTTTTTAATTTCTATTATAAACAAAACCTATTTAATTATTTCCATGATTAAGTTTTTTTAATTAAAGTAATTTCATATGTAATTTACCTTTTAATTAAGATAACTAATTTAGATTTTCTTTACTAATTATTCATGATATATTTATATTTTTATACTGGGAGAACAAAAGGAATATTGAGGTAGGTAAAATAAAATTAAAAAAATATTGAATTGAGTAAATATAATTAAAAAAATATTGAATTAGGCAAGATATAATAAAATAAAATATTAAATTAGGTAGATAATAGGCTCAGATAACACATAAGCAACCGAAGCACCAATTATTTTTTAATATAATCAAATTAAAATAATAAATTAGAAAAATATAATAAAAGAAAAATAATAAATTACGTAAGTAGAAAAATATTGAATTGGCCTCGCCGACGGGTATGACCATCAGCATCCTGACGGCACTGCCCGTCAGGATATAATTTGTATTAAAACAGAAATAATAATATATACGCTGATGGTAAAGGCCGTCAGGATCCTGACGGTCATGACCGTCAGGATACCATTTTTAATTAAAAATAATAATAATATATACGCTGACGGCTCCTGACGGCCACTGGCCCTCAGTATTTTAACATAAAAATCGGGACTAGCTCCTTCCCCGCCTCACTTCTGTCCAGAACTCAAAAAAAAAAACTTCCACCGCTGCTCCTTCCCATCGCTGCCGTCCCTGCTCTGCGCCGTCCGCCCGCCGCAAAGATAGTGGCCGTCGCTCGAAGGTCGAGCCTCCACCGTCGCCGCGCCGCTCCAAAGCCCAGGCTCCACCGCCACCGCGCCTGGCCAAGCCCAGCTGCCACTTCCGCCGCCGCTCCAAGGTCCAACCACCGCCGCCTGCTCCAAGGTCCAACCACCGTCCACCCGCCAGCTGCTCCAAGGTATTTTTTTTTTCAATTTCAATTTTATATTTTTGTATATTTTTTTGTATATTTGTATTTGTTTGTATATTTTTTTTATATACTTGTTGTTTATTGATTATTATATAATTAGTTTTAAAGGTTAGGGTTTAGTGTTTGTTTAGAGATTAGGTTGAAATTTGGGTTAATTAGGAATTAATTACAAAATTAGGGCTAAATTATGAGTTTAATATGGATTAATTAGGGGATAATTATATAATTATTCTTCAATTAGGGTTTAATTTAAGTTTAATTTAAAATTAGGGTTTCATTTATGGTATAAATTAAATTTATATAATAATTTGGGATAATTTATAATTCTAGTTTAATTTAGGTTTAATTTTAATTTGAGTTTCATTTAGTATAAATTAAAATTATGTAATAATTTAGGGTATAGTTTATAATTGTAATTTAATTTAAGTTTAATTTGAAATAAGGGTTTATTTTGTGTATAAATTAAAATTATGTAATAATTTAGGGTATATTTTATAATTATAGTCTAAAAATCTGTTTTTCTTTAAAATATTTTTTTTTAGAAATAAAAATCTGTTTTTTTTTTAAATAAAAATCTGTTTTCTTTTTTTTAATTAGGGGATAATTTATAATTATAGTTTAATTTAGGTTTAATTTGAAATTAGGGTTTCATTTAGTGTATAAATTAAAATTATGTAATAATTAGGGTTAAATTTAGGAAAACCCCTGATTAGGGTTCTATTTACGAATAATTATATAATTAGGGTTCAATTTAAGAATAATCACATAATTAGGGTTTAGTTTATGAATAATTATATAATTAGGGCTCAATTTAAGAATAATTTCGTAATTAGGGTCAAATTTAGAAATAATCACCGAATTAGGGTTCAATTTAGAAATAATTAAGTTTGGGTAGATTCTGAAGTAGACGTGTCTATAAAGAGCGCATACAGCATTCATACATAGATTGTCCTCCTCAAGCCCTCCCCATGTCGGCTCCAAACATGTATAATTCAGCAGTAGATACAGTCGATGAAGGCGTCTGTTTTTAGTGACCGTGCTAGTAAGGAGCCGTTTGATTTTTGGAGCAGACATGGTGAGGGTGGTCGAGGAAAGCGATGACCTGTATTCGAATGTTGTGTGGCTCTTTATAGACAATGTGTCTACTTCCGAATCTACCTAACTAGAAGCAATCTTGTATTAGGGTTTATCATTGTATTAATTTAAATTATTAGGGTTTGCTTTCAAGTTTAGATAAACTTTAGGGGGAAATTATATTGTGATATATGCATGTATTCACCCACTATATTGTATATATATTGTTCATGCATGGGAGGCCGTGGTGATCGGCCGGGATTTAAAAAAAATTGTATATATATTTTTCATGCATGGGAGGCCGTGGTGATCGGTCGAGGTTTAATTTTGTTTATATATATTATTGTCATTGGTGTTGTTGGTTGTATACCGTCGGAAGTTGGCGTGGGTTACGGCGCCGGTCGGGAGGTGTTGTCCCTCCAATAGCGGGTTTTCAATTTTTTTACTAAAAACGTGATAGAGTGTCACGTGGTTTTATTTAAGTTTTCAAAATATTTTTTCAAAAATGTGACGGTGGTAATTGCTTATTTGGAACCTTGGCAAAGTGACGCGATGCATATAGGTCACTTGTTTGAGAATTAATATCAAATAGAAAAATTTGAAACTAAGTTTTGAATTATTCTAATATTTCTTAGACCCGTTTGAGATTTAGTATCAAATATAGAGTTTGATACTAAATTTCGAATTGTCCCATTTTTGAACAGTTTGAGAATGTGACTTGTAGTATGGTTATCTTATATGTATGTTTTTTTTTTAGTTTTGAAATTTCGGTTTCTGCATCTCTCTAATTGTTTTCGGGTGCACTGAAATATAGGTGCACTACGAGAACTGAGGGGAGATGCTGCTGAAATTTTGAATCTAAGAAAAATGCATATTTTAAGACAATACATACTACTAAATGTCACATTCTTGAATGGGATAGAAGCCTTACCAATTACAACTCGAATTACTCATTCTTCTCGTAATGCTGCCGAAATTTTGCCACCTTCTTTAATTCTAGAACACGCTTAACACTCAAAAATCTTAGGATGGCTGATGATCGTAGTTGGATGTACAAACGAAATATTTTTGGATTTCTAAATACGGCATTCGTGGTCGGTGTAGATAGTTTCATACAATTTGCATTCACGCATGATTCTTCATAGAGGGACGGTGATAAACTAAAATGCCCTTGCCCACGAACTAAGTGTAGGAACTCTAGTTATAGGTCTATAGATGAGATAAAATGTCACATCGGTGCCAAATGGTTCATTGATGATTACTACATTTGGACTCATCACGGGGAAACAGATCACGTCTCATCGCCCGCTGATATTGAAATCGGGGGATCATCATCAAATGCGTATTTCGATATGGTGCGAGATGTTGTCGGTCCTAATTTTGATATGAATGACATTGAGTTGGATGAATCAACTAATCCCGAGGCGAAAAAATTTTTAGATATTCTGAAAGCTGCAAAAAAACCTCTGTATCCCGGCTGCGAGAAACACAATCGGTTGTCTTTAGTTGCCCGTCTTATGAAATTAAAATCGGAGCATGGAATTTCTCAGTAATGTTATGATCAATTTATTGATTTAATTAAAGAGATCGTGCCAGAAGACAACAATTTTACAGATAACTTCTACGAAAGTAAGACATTGTTGAGAGGTATAGGGTTACCGGTAGAGAAAATAGATTGTTGCGTTAAGAACTGCATGATTTATTGGAAGGATGATTTGAATCTGGATAAGTGGATATAGATTTCACATGCTCTCGTATGGCTCTGAACGATCAACGTCGATAATAATATTTTAAGTAATTAATTATATTATTGAACACATGTATAATTTTATGTTTTAATTAATTCATTATATTAAATATTGTAAATGTAT
>BMAC01000002.1:2907253-2927392 GCA_014905375.1 Phtheirospermum japonicum | reverse complement strand
TACAATTTAAGATACATATTGCATATTTTAAAACGTAAAATATATATATATATATATATATATATATATATATATATATATATATATAATTAAATTAAAAAAACTGGACTGATTTTAGCACTACAGTACTGTGTAAAAAGCACAATGAACCTGGACATATAATTGCACTGTGCAATATTAGATCTAAGGCCAGGATTAGTCCCTAGGTTCACATATAACGACGGGGTTCTCATTTGAACCCAATCCTATAATATATATATATATATATATATATATATATATATGATATGCGAGAACCAATTCCCTAGGTGGGAACTTTAGGAACTGCTACTTTTACATTATATGTGAGGCTAATTTAAATAATGCAAAATGCTACTTATATTTTAACATTGCTATTATTATGTTCCCTTGATTTATTATTTTAATTAGCATGTACATGATTCATAAATAGCATAACATCTTATGTAATATAGCAGGGTTTCTAGTTCTCACACAGGGATTAGTTCCCATGTGAACCCCCCCCATATATATATATATATATATATATATAATATATATCTATACTATATATATATGTACTATAATATAGTATATATATATAATTATTTTATTTATTATTTATTTACCCGTACTTGTGTCACAAATTTAAAATCAAATACGAAACATAATTTGCATGTCCCTAATAAATATAAAGTTAATATCAAATTGAATCGAACTTTCGTACCTACTTTTTAAATATAAGTTTGTCAAGCTTAAAAAGTTCTCTCTCAAGAGTACGAGGTCACTTGTAGGTTGGTAAGTTGACTCGAGTCGAATCTCTCGAGAAAACTAATCGGAGGCTCTATTTGTGTTTGTTTTCACGAATAAGAAAATAACGAAAAAGTTAATCTAACACTCGGATTGAAGATGTTCATTTAAATGATGAACAATGAAATCAAAAGTTTTGAAAAGATCTAAGAAAACAGGGGTCTAGAGCTCTAGAATCATCTCTACGACTACTTGGGCATTTCATCGAACACCTTACCTACGAGCTAGGGTTGTCAATCCCAACTTGTAGATTAAGTACCCAATAATCCCAATTGATGGTTATAAATGATTCTAAGCACTAGACCCATAGGATCTAGCAAACAATCATCAACATATTCAATATCATAAATCCAAAACATCCTAGACCATGAAAAGCTTGAATAAGCATCAATGGGGGGTTTTGAAGAATAATTATTCTAATAAGAATTTCTAACAAGCATATAACTAAAAGTATGAAAAACTAAGGAACTAACTATGAATACGAATCAAGAACATCACAAACGTAATACAAATTCATAATCTAAGAAATCAAGAAATTAAACTAGAGAAAATCAAAAATTTACTAATTAACTGAGAAGAGTTGCATCATTCAATCCAGGAATTAAACTAAGATCACTAATTAATTAATCTAAAATCTATTAAAACTAATTACACTATCTAAGAACTACTAAAGCTGAAAAACTAGAGTTTGATAAGAAATGATAGAAGAAAGAAAACAAAGAACACTCTTGGGTTGTCAATCCAAGAGGTTCGAAAAGAAAGAAGAGAATTTTGGGCGATGGGTGCTGCTGGGAGCTTCTTCTTTTAAAGGCATGGAAGTGGGCATGTTCGTTTTATGGGCCGAGGGCTCTAAATTCCCGAAATTGTGTTGGCACTGGGTAAACCCAGTGTGGATAACAGACCCAGTGTCAGCTGTAACACATCAAATCGAGGCCCAATCTCGTTAAAACTCCACTCGCAAGCCCACACTCGTCCTTCTCAAGACCAAAACACTTCAAAATCTCGGAAATAAACATGAAATGCGGTAAAATAAGTCGGAGATACATAAATATGAAAATATGCTCAATCTATCCAACTTACACCGAATTCAATAACAAACCCAACTAAAATACTACCCAAATATATATAAATATCAAGACAAATTCATGTGAATCACTCACTCATACAATGTGTAAAAAGGTTTAGTATACTTTCCTGCTACGTCTTATTGTAGGCCGGGATGAAAATAATATCCGTTCAGTTCATCCCTGGATTTGGGAGTGTATTTGTCTTCCCCTTAACATTCATAATCGTGTTGAACACATTATCAAACACATTTTTCTCGATGCGCATAAGTCTAGATTATGTCGAATCAAGTTTGTACTCTAGTATGTCAAACTGCTTCTTTTCCTCCAACCACTTGATTTTGCTATGCATCCATTGACGGACGCTGCATATCTCTGCCAAAATCTCCATTCCTGACCGTACGCTCGGTGGTGGAGTCTCCGCCTTTCTGTTTTTCAGAAAGTTTCTTTTGTCTTTTGGAAAATGATGATCACAATCAAGAAACTTTCGATAATTATCAAATCAAGCACAACAAGAAAACTGAAAATTAGCAACGAATTTTTCCGTTGCTAATAAGTTGTTTCCGTTGCTAAATTCAAATTAGCAATGGATTAGCAACCGACAAAATCCATTGCTATAATGCTCGTCGCTAAATATTCGCAACGGAAATAATGTCTGTTACTAAAATTAGAGACGGAAATATTTCCGTTGCTAAATAGCGACAGAAATATCTGTCTCTAATTCGTTGCTATTTAGCAACAGAAATAAATCCGTTGCTAAATAGAGATGGAAATTCTGTCTCTAATTTTGTTATTTAGCCACAGAATAAGTCCGTTGCTAAATAGTGACGAAAATTTTGTCTCTAATTTGGCTTTTTAGCAACAGAATAAATCCGTTGCTAAAACAGAAATACCATTTTTAGCAATAGAATGGATTATCCGTTGCTAATTTTATATTTTTCCATGTAATCAAGTATTTTTTAAACAAATACTAAATGAACAAATAAACTAGAAAATACCTCAAATTTAACTCAATCCAAAAATACAAAATAACAAATAAAATATTATCAAACGGAAAAGTCACAACATATCCAAAATACAAAATGACGAACAAAAATAATGTCAAATGAAAAGTCACAACATCTATAATGCCAAAAGATAAAATGACAACATCCGAAATGTCATACGACAACATTCGAAATGCAAAACGACAAGAAATGACCCATATAAATATTAAGACCTTCGAGTCTTGAAGCATAGATTCAATTTTGTCGGCCTCGGATTGTGGAAGTAACTCTTCTCCAGCCAATATGTTGGCTTGGACAGGTCACAGAAAGCCTTCCCAAAGATCCTTGGAACCTTTGGGATCCTTTTTGTATGTGCCGGTGAGATGGTGCACCCTGTAATTGGACAATAGGACTTGGATTTTTAAATAAAACTCTGATAGCTTTTCCAGCAAATTGAATTGATTCGACAACGTGCATTGAGACAGGAAGCATATCCTGCAAAAAAATCCAAGAATAGAAGAGTAAAATATATATATTTACATTTATATTTACTAATCTATTTGCCAATCATATATTATCTCAAAGATTGTGCACTCATGTATCTTATAACCATTTATTGTGGGAATGGTTTGTATAACTGTGTGGAACAAACATCATAGTCCAGATACTACTTGATTTTTGTCCAGATCCATAGATGCATAGGAGAAATATATACACAAATGAACATAACACCAAGAGTTACAGCTCTATGAACAAAAGCCAAAATGACAAAAATCAAACTTTTATAAAGAGACTTCTTAGCTAAAACCTCATACTTCTGCAGATAAATTCAGTTAACACCTGTAGAGGAGCAGAAATATCCTATTTTGGCTGCAAAATGGCATCAACAGGTGAAATACATCACATAACTACATATTTCTAGTCAATCAATTAATTGCCACACATAATAACGGCACATATTTATATAGAACGAAACCAGAATTCCAGCTTCGTATAGAAGATGACTCATTGGTCAAGCACAAATACGAAAATAAACAGAAATAAATAAAGTATGGCAAGTCAGGTGAGTGAAATTATGTATGGAATTAATTCCAAGTGATTATTGCAGAATTGATTTTGCATCAGAGGCAGATTATAATAAAGAATCTAAACTAGTTGATTAAAGAAAAAGTCATATGGGCTTTGTGAACCAAAATTATAACSTTTTGAGTAACCTGTTAGATGCTAGATGCTATATTTACAAAAGTTCTTGTGATATTAAAAAGGTAAAGATGTAAAACTAAAAAAGAAATTAAAAAAAAATTGCTTACTTCACCAATAAAAAATCTTGCGCCGGCAAGAGCCACTGGGCTTGTGACATGAGAGAGGTAGGCAATTGGGCATAAGAAAGTAGCAGATTTAACATTCTCAAGTTTGCCTTCAGATAATAAAACCAAAGCTACCAAAGTTCCTTGTTGATGATTAACTAATTAATTAGTACACTGTTCAAATTAAATAGACAACTATAGTAATTCAAAAGGCTGCCCGATAGTAATTACCATAGAATGGCCGACGTAGTGCATTTGCTGCCCTGTTTCTTTAAAGACATCATAACAAGTGACTGTTCTGGAGATGTCATCAGCCAATTCATCCCATCCTGCATATTATTTATATATGATACTAATAATATTTAATAACATCATGTGATAAATTGTAATGTCACAACTTCAAAGTGAATACAAGCCGTCTTAGCGTATAGTGCCAAGGGTTATGCCCGGTCGGTTCGCTGACTGAAACCGAATAGAATTATCAAAATTGAACTGATTGAAGTATGCATACAATCGAACATCATTACAAAAAAAAATTGCACAATAAGGAGAGCAGAATTGCCTTTGTTATTATTAACGAGGGAAGTACCATCAGTGAATTGATCATTAATAATATTTCTTCATTTTTTTTTAATATCAAAAGATTTTTAAAATAATGTAATAGCATTAAATGTAATACTAAGTAAAATAAATGTAGTCTCCTTACCAAAAGTAAAATAAATTGTAACCTTTTGGATTAATACACACGGATCTGGAGAATGTGTGTGAAAATGGTGATCCAGATAGGATTTTCGGATTACTTTTTACAAAAATCGTGGGGAAAATGTCCAACCTGGACCCAGCCGAGGAATCGTAGCACTCAATTCCATCGTCTTCCTCAACCCAGTGCCGCGCCGTCGTTTCGGGCGCTGCACAGCCACTGAAGTTGTTCCGCATCATTGTTGTTGAACGCCTGGAGTTGAAGCGTCGACTGACCATCGCCACTGCTGCACAATGACGCCGGGAAGTTGAGCATCCCGCTCACCGGATTTGAGACCACCGGGCCGCCAAGTCGAGGAGTCAAGGAGTGGATGATTTCAAAGTTGGAAATTTGGGGGTCGGCCGAATTGCAGATTTGTTTCAGTTCAATCAATTGGGAAAAATAATTAGAGACGGATACATATTCCGTCTCTAATTAGAGACAGATACATATTTCCGTCTCTATTTGATAAATAAAAAATGGATTTGTGTAGTTTTTGTTCAATCAAAATGACGGTCAATCTATTAATTGGGAAAAATAATTAGAGACGGATATATATTCCGTCTCTAATTAGAGACGGATACATATTCCGTCCCTAAAATTGGTAATATTTAGAGACAGATATATATTCCGTCTCTAAAATAAATAAATAAAAAAGAAAAGTGGGGAAATATTTTACCAACTGATTTATCGGTTGCTATTCCCTTGCTAATTAGAGACGGATCGTACTTCCATTGCTAATTAGAGACGGATATTAATTTCGTTGCTAAATTAATTAAAAATAATTTTTTAAAAAAATATTGAAAATATCGGTTGCTAATCTGTCTCTATTAGCAACGGAACAATCTGTCTCTAAAAATTTGTCTCTAATTTACAGTTCTTCTTGTAGTGAAGATTATTTTCCATTGCACTTGAGAGTAAATGCATCTGAACATTCCATAAAATATGGACAAGCCATTCTCCTAGACGTGCTCCAACCAGAAAACATGGAGTAAGCGGGAAAATCGCTAATAGTCCATATGAGGGCTGCCTGCAAATGAAATTTCTATTTTTTAGAGATATCATAAGAGAGTGCACCAACCGTCCATAGATGATTCAACTCAACGATTAGAGATTTTAGAAACACATCCAACTTATTCTTCGGGGTTTTGGGACCTGAAACAAGAACACCAAAAAACATGTATTGCTCTTTCATACACATCCATTGAGGCAAGTTTTATGGTGTGACTATCACCGGCCACGATTAATATTGTGCCCCAAAACTACCAAAAGGTTGAAAACCATATATGCAAAGGCCCAATATTACATTTTGACTTTCGATGGCGAACTCCAAATGAGTTTGATTGAAATATTTTCAGGCCTCTGAACCTGACGGGTGACGTATCACACCATCGTTAACAACGTACTCTGCATGCCACCTCATGTCCTTTGTAGTTGCTGCAGATGCGTATAGCCTTTGCAGATGAGGAGTTAATGAAAAATAATACATCTTCTTATACACAATGCTGCTTTTCTATCGTTTTTCTTTTCTCCACTTAGCAGGTTTGAATCGAGGGTGGTTTCAAAACTTGTAACTAGCCAAATCAGAATCGTCTCTCCAATAGATCATACAATTGTTCATGTAAAAATCAATCTTCTCGACCGATAGGCCCATGCCCCTCAATAACTTCTTGCTCTTATAGAGGTCATCTGGTATATAATTATCTTTTGGCACAACTTCTTTGATTACATCCAGTACTTGATCATAACACTTCTGGGACATGAGATTTTCTGCCTTTAGGTTCATGACAGGCAACTACAGACAACTGAGAATGTTTCTCACATCCTGAATACAAAGGTTGGTTTCCAGTACTCAACATATCGTAAAACTTCTGGGCTTCAGGATTAGGCGGTTATTCAATATTAGGGCTCAATACAAAGTTCGGACCTGCTATATCATGAACCATATTGATGTAAGCATTTGAAAATTATTTAAGAGCGGCGTAAGATGATCCTCCAACGTGAACCTCAAGATCGACATGATGCGTGCAATCAAATCTATTTCACCATGAAATATCCAAATATAGTAATTTGGTACGAATCCATTTTTAACGAGATAAAATTTGATATTGTTTACACCGTGGTAACTGTAATTCATACATTTAGTCACTACTACAAAACAGAGAATTCACGTCGGCCAACTAACGTCGGTTATTGGAAAACCGACGTAAAAGGTTTTTGACGTCGGTTTTTAAATAAACCGACGTGACAAGTTAAATTCCACGTCGGTTTATTTAAAACTCGACGTGATTTGAAATATATTACGTCGGTTCTTATAAAACCGACGTGGAAAATTATATTAAAAAAAATTAAAATACCGTACTTAAAATAAATATTAGCTGCCGATTAAATTTTTAGAACAAACACCACCGACTCTATTTTCTTCTCCATTTCCTCAGCCCGCTCCGCCTTTGCCCTCAATCCACGACCAATTAGTTCCCGTCCGCCCCCATACCACCAACAGCTAGGCGAAATCGGAAAGCCTTCTGCAAATTAGCTCTCAATTCTCGCTCACCCACTCTTGGAGCACAAGGCTGTTTGACAATAATGGTTGGTCAGTCCTCGTCGTATCCACCCTCCTGCTCCACCTCCCTTACGGCGATGACGACGGAGGGGATGAAGCTGAAGCCCGCTCAATTGACGCTTTCACAAATGGAAGCTCAGGTGCGTGATTCACACAAGTTGTGACCTATTATTTTCTATTTTTTCTTTCTTTTATTAGGTTTTTTAATCTTTTTAGGGATTTTTTTTTTAAGAAATCGCCTCCGCTCTCCGCCCCTCGCATTCAACGCGGTCGCCTCTCATTCTCCAAACCTAGGTCCTAGATTTCAAGTTTCATGCTTGCAATCTTACCACCGCTGTATTTATTTATTTATTTATTATTCACTATATTGCAATATGCTTGACATGCTAAGTATTGTTGTATTTCATATGTTATTTGATGAAACCCTAAACAAATGCTGCATTTTACTCTTTTGTATTCCTTTATTGCCTTAGTATTAAAATTCGATTGTTATCATTTACTGTCTCATTTAGTGTTATTATTATTGTTGCTTAGACAATCTTTTTTAATATGTTGGGTGTTGCTGAATTTCCGGGTTCTTTTTTTTTTTTAGTGAAAAACCAGAAATGCTGCATTTTACTCTGCGTATGCTCTCACTGTCTCAGTATTACAATTGGATTGTTATAAATCCCCACCTGGTTTACAGATTTTCTGAAATTGGAATATTTGGAAGAAAAGAAATGATGAAAAATATTGCCGACTTATTTAGTCTCTGATAGTACAGGACAATTGGGGAGCTGGGATGCGCAGTTACCGATGCCACTGGCGTTAGGAGTACGGCTAACTTCTCACTTGGCCGTCAATGTGCGTGCTTGCTGTGAGCTGTCCGGCGGTACCTTTCGCCGTTCTTGTCAAGATCGTTAGTAGTTTCTTTGTGAGTCTAATACTGGTGCTTTTTTAATGATAAATATATAAATTCTTTATTAATTAACTAAATGCATGGATATTTTGATGAGTTAGGGGTTAAGTTAATTGTACTTTTTTTTTGGCTTTGTCGTATTTGGTTAATAAAAAATAATCGGAATTATTGGGATATATAGGGAGGAATGGAAAAGATGGGTGATATCAGCAGAACTTCCCAACAATCAAAGACAAGACCCTGAAAATGCATTGTAGGTAGTGTTCCCCGCCTTTAATTTGTAATTCAGTGTATTTTAGACTTTTTAAACTAATAGAAGAGTAACGTAACGTATTTTTGTTTTCGTGTGGTTTGGTACCAAAATAGACTCTAAGGTTGGAGTATTCGAATATAACAAATGAATTACATTGTACCATTGTTCTTTGTCGTTGGTTTGCAAATTGAACAATTGTTTTGAAGATGCTTCGGTCGTGTTTTCAGTTTTCATTTTCTGCTTCTATTTGGAATTTGGAGAAATATTGAATAGATCAACATTTAAGGAAGAGGTTTAGTATACCTGCATCATCTCCCTTTTTTGTCCTTCATGTAAGAATTTGAACCACAATATGAGATGGCACAGAATCTTCTTAATATTAGCAGTAACATATCAATCCATCATGAATATGCTTGCCCCATTACTTGCTGAAGAGGGAAAGTTAGCATTTTATGAAAACACTTGTTATTTGTCGGGCTTCTGTTGTTACTTTTACGGTGCTCCACTATATTAGTGCTCAAGAAACAAGTGGATTTACACTCTTGAAGTAATTGACAGCTCACAAAGCATATCTTAACTAGATTAGCTTAATGTTTTAGAATCTCGTTTGTCCATTCCAAATCTGTAAGATGAACCTAGATTCATAAACTGTTTTTTTGCAGTTGTTATGTGTGTTTTTGGGATGATGATGCTCATTTTACATTGTGGCAGGTACGTGAACATGTTCAGTTTAGCACAACAAGTGCTTAATTATGCAGTTCTTGGCCAATAGGTGTATCTTGTAGTGACTTTTCTTATGGAAAGTTTTATTTAACTTTTTTATAAAGAATGGATTATTCTTTTCCATGTTTTTTCTAATCGGAAAAAAGAATTGGAATTTGATAGCTTTATTGTCTAAAAGTCAAGATATTTAAAGGTCGATTTGTACTGATATTTATCATATGAAGTTATGATGGTTTTATTTGCCATATTTACATATATTGTTTTAAGTGATGCTTATTCACGCGTCGAACGAGTTATATTATCCTGGCACTTGTCATCCGAATTATCCGAACTTGCTGCTGCAGTTTTCCGAACTGCTGTTTTTCCATCACCAATTCATGCATTCTCTCTATGCTCAATGGTTGGAAGAAATATTTGATCAAAAGGGTTTGGGTGAAATGAAATCATGCTATAGAATGCGTTTCGATCGTGTTTTCTACACTGTAATTGGTGGTGCACTGCTAAACTATGGATCGATCGTGTTTGATTTAAACCCAATAGTCCAGGAGGATGTGAGATGGGAATTGGGAAAGGGTGCCTTCTTTCCCTAATCGAAAGGGTGTTAAAATCTGCTGCAAATGTTGACGAAAGCAGGCGCTGAATGATCAGGCTCGTTGCAGCACTGTCAGAGCTTTTAAGTATGCGAGGTGTCAGTAACATTATGCATACGTGCGCAACTTTGGGTAAGCATCAAGTATTTCTATCATAACATACACAAATCAGTGGATATAAAAAATAAAAATGCATGTTTTTTTTTTAATAGACATGGCCACAGAGCTTTCACATAAATGTTGCGATGATGTGAGACGTGCGCTCACGGGGACTCTCCGAAATAAATAAAACAAAATAGGAACATCCTCGGTCCATTAAAAGTGACGTGGTGAATTCTAAACCGTCGATGGATGTTTTGAGACAATCCGCTGTCATTTCTCACACCAGCCAGCCTTCACATGAACTTTCTGTCGACTTCAAAATTATTGACACTCCTATTCCATTATCACTTCTCTAAAAGGTACCCAATCTCATTTTCCTTCTTTGGTTGAATTCTTAATTCTTGATGATCACTTACTTTTTACTATCCTTCGTAGAGCAGACGATTTAGCTGTGYTACTGCTGTTGTGTGTGTATATGTATATATTAGTTTGCAAAAATTCTGTTGAGTCGATAAATTGAGAGATTCTTATGGAATCACAGCCGATTATACGCTTTATCTGGATGAATTTTATTGCTTATCTGTTTCACGTGTGCTGCTTTTGGGTATAAGTTGATGTGCGTGAAATCAGTGATTGGTGAATTTTGGTGAAGTATATTTCAGTTTGAATACTGGGAACTTCTATTGATCAATTTTCTTATAACTCTTCATTGTTTGATTATTAGCACGTGCCCATTGGATGGTTTTGTTTATTTTTTGATTGCATCTTGAATCTTTGCTACAATGAGTAGCCGTTGTTGAACGAGGATCAGACATTAGGTGAAATTTATGCCAGTTTTACTAGGCAGAATCTGGTAAGACCATGTTTATAAAAAGCTGAACTCATAATCGTGATCCTGTTTTGTGTTGTATTTTTCTTTTTATTCACCCCACCCCCTGAAAATGTAGTGTTTCCTTGCCTTCTGACAATGTCTTTGTCCAGATTCTGACATACCGGCCAAAGGCAAAGGAAATGGGTGATGATGAAGGTGACGTTTATCAACGGCCGTGCACAACAGATGTGGATGCAGCCTCGTCGAGGCGCGTCAATTTTATTAAGCGGCCTTGGTCTGGGAACTCTTTATCTTTTTTTTCCTTTTCTCACTTGGGTTGTTGATAGATGTTTGCAAAATTAAGTATTTGCGTGACATTTATATATTCTTTCTTCCAGGTCCTATTCAGAATCCCTTTCTATCTAATTTGTATGTTCTCTACATATTCAGAATTATTGCCTATTCTCATTCTCATCGTGTCCCATCTAAACTTGAAGCATCAAGACATGTTGATTCATCGTTGTACTAATGCATTAAAGCTTGCTGACTTGGGATTGGCTAGAGTATTTGGCATTCCCGTCAAGAAATTTACTTGTGGTAAATGTTTTGGTTCTCGCCTTTACTACCATTTTGGGCTATATTGTACTTCATTAAATGTGTTTTATTATAATACTTCTCAAATGATTGCTTCATCAATATCTTTTGTAGGTTGTGACATTGGTATAATACTACTCAAATGGTTGCTTCATCAATAAAGATGTGTCTATTTATGGTTTAATTATTTTTTGATTACATTTTGGCAAATAGACTTGGTTTAATTATTTTTTGATATGTTAAAAATATTTTATAATTAATTGCAGATACTTGGTGATAGCGAATCATTTCCTCAAGAGAGAGTCGAAGAAGTTCAAGCTCAATGGTCGAGATATTTTCTTGAAACTCAAAATAAATGAATTTTCTGTAAGGTTTTAATTATATACTCGTGTTTGTTTGATAACTAGAATATGTGCATTTATGAGTTCACTTTGATTTGGCATGGGGAATTCGAACTATGGATTAGACCCTATAGATTGTGTCGCGTTGTATTAGACTTTTACAACATATCGATGTTGGTTGTTTGATGTATTCGACTTTTAGAACATATCGATGATGTTGGTTGTTTGATGTATTCAACTTTTAGAACATATTGATTATAATGGTTGTTTGATGTGAAATTGGGATTCATTTAATTTATTTTCATTTAATTGAAATTTTTTGATGTAAAAAAAACTACTGTTGCAGTTGTTAGACATATTTAACGTCGGTTTTACAGAAACCGACGTCCGACATTCGACGTCGGTTTTTTGGCAATTTCACGTCGATTTGAAACCGACGTCTTAGCCACCGACGTGGAAAGTCACGTCGTTCTCTGAAAACCAACGTGACATTCTACGTCGGTTTTCAGAAAACGACGTGACTTTCCACGTCGGTGGCTAAGACGTCGGTTGCAAAACCGACGTGAAATGGTGAAAATAACTGACGTGAAAAGCCAGTTTTGTAGTAGTGAGTGTGACTACAAGGACACTTCAATCTTTTCCCCATCCTTCATTGCTCCATGGATGAGTGCAAATTGTATGAAACTCTCCACCCATTCCATGAACGCGTTCGATAGATAACTGTCCACCCACCATTTGTACATCCAACTATGGTCAGAACTCATCCTATGATATCCTAATTATGATTAATAATATAAATGATCAAATTATAGATAAGCGATCTCTATGAGGGTGTCTATAGAAAATGATTAAGTTTTTGGTAAGTGCCCTATCCCATTCAAGATTGTGATGTTTAGTAATAAAATTATCTTACTATGCATTTTGAGAACCTGGAAATTTTGGTAGCACCTCCCTTTAAGTACACATATATTGCAGTGCACCCGAGAACAAATGAGATGTGAAAATATAAATTCAAAAGTTCATAAAATACATACATAGTAAGATAATCACATTACAATCACATTCTCAAACTGTCCAAAAAAGTGGACAATTGAGAATCTGGTATCAAACTCTCTATTTGATACTAAATCCCAAACAGGTCTTATATAAGTGTTTGGGTGTAGAAAGAAATAATATAATTGATCCTAAAGTAAACTTTAAAATCCATTATTGGAGGGATAAAACCTCCCGGCTAGCACAGTAAACCACGTCATCACTGACGTATACAACATATACATACATACATATATATATATATATATATATATATATATATATATATATATATTATTAATATAATATATATAATATATAATATATATATATATATATACATACATACATATATATATATATATATATATACATACATACATATATATATATATATATATATATATATATATATATATATATATATATATATATATATATATATATATATAAGGGTGGGTTCAAATGAGAACCATGTCCATATTTGCGAACCTGCGAACTAGTACTTTTATTATATACCAGCAATGCTTTTATTATACAATTATAGTGCTTTATTAATATTTCAGTTATATACACCAGTAGTGCTTTTATTATACGATCCTAATACTTTTAATCAAATAAGAAAATATACAAAAAATCTGATCCATCCATTTAATTTGATCTAAGCCTCATGATTGAACTTAGATTCACAAATAAGGACATGGTTCTCATTTGAACCTAATCCTATAAATCACCCCTATATATTAATGCAAAATCCTCCTAGCCTATGTGTCTGCTTCGTATGCTTCGATTGACAAATAAAAAATTCTGGTGCTTCGTTTGCTTATGTGTCATCCAAGCCTAATATTTACCTAAGTTTATACTTTTCTTTTTATTGTATATAACCTAATTTGATTACTTTATTATATTTTTCCTTATTCAATACTTTTTTTTAATTCTCCTAATATAAAAATAGAAATAAGTCATATATAATTAGTTGATAATATCTAAATTAGTTATTTTAACTGAAATAAAAACTACATATGAAATAATATTAAAAAAATTATTATGAAAATAATTAATAAGTTTTATTTAAATAACTAAATATTGTATATATGTAACTTATGATATATTTGCAATAATTGGAGGATGTAACTAAATATTAGTAATGAACTCACTATAAATATAAAAAAATAAAATTATGTAATAATAATTAATTTATATTTATTAGACAATGACACAATGCGATAAAGCTTGAAAGTATGACACCTTTAGAAATTTTCAAAGTATGTAACGGTAATTACTAACAAAATTAATCTAAATATAAAAATATAAAATAATTTAATAATAATTGATTAATATTGATTAGACGGGTTGAAAATGTGACATATTTTGATTTTTTATAAGTATTTGAATATAATTATTAACAAATTTAAATCTAAACATTAAAATATAATATTAATCAATAATTATAATAATTAATAAACTGAACAGGGCACGGGTTGAGAACACATCATTTCAACTTTTTATTTTAAATATAAACTTTATAACTTTCATAAATATTTTTCATATTTAATTTTTTATAAATCCCGTGTAATACACAGGTGTTAAACTATATATATATATATATATATAGGGTTGTTCAAATAAGAACCCGTCATTATATGTGAACATATGGACTCATCTTGACCATTAGATTAGATAATCTTAATGGTCGAGATCATACATGTCAGCATGGTAATAATGTAAAAAAATGCATTAATTAACTAAAAATGGTATTTTGGACATATATCAACGTTTACAAAGAGCACTACATTGTTCTTTAGAAAGTACAATAGATTAAGAAAAAATACACTACGATTGTATACAAAAAGTATCGCAAATTTCGTCTATAAACTGCAAATTCAAAAATTTGAAATGAAACTCAAATTTTCAACAAACCATAACTTTTTCAAATTTTATTCGTTTTGAATGAAATATATATCAAATTAATCGCATTCTCAAGATCTACAATTTAAGATACATATTTCATGTTTTAAAATATAAAAATTTATATATATAATTAAATTAAAAAACTAGATAGTAAAAGCATCGCACATGACTGATTTTAGCACTACAGTACTGTATAAAAAGCACAATGAATCTGGACATATAATTGCACTATGCAATATTTGGAGTGCTTTTTCTTATATTGTTACAGTGCTTTTGAACTACACTAAACACTGTTTTTATTGAATGAAAAATAATCGGCCAACATCGCCGCCGAGTTTCACCATCGCAGCCATCTGAGTCAACCCCGACAATCCAAATCGCCACCACCCAACGACCCCACTGCCGCCGTTCGCCGAGCCCAATTCATGGCGCCGCATCACCAAAATCGACAGCCAATCTGACAAATAAAAGGTTGTTGCGCCTGTATTCTCCCCGCCTGCTTTCACGCCGGCTCTCGCTACGCCAGCTCCGATTGCCTCCGCCCCATCAAAAATTCCCTTCCCGTTCACGCGCTGAACCCCGACGCTGAGGTCCTCTTGGTCGATCCGCCGTGCTTAGGGCTGCCTAGTCGGGGGCGGGGGCGTTGGAGTGTATGATACCGATGGCGCCGAGAGAGGCCATGGTGGCGGCCATGGAGGACTCGATGACGGTGTCCATTAGGGAGGAGACGCAGGGGTTCGCGAGGGCCGCGCGGCGGCTGAGCTTGGGGGAGAGAGTGACGGCGTCGGCCGATGGCACTGAGAGAGGCCATGGAGGACTCGGTGATGGTGTACATTGGGGAGGAGACACAGGGGGTCGCGAGGGCAGCGCGGCGGCTGAGCTTGGTAGAGAGAGTGACGGCTGAGCTTGGTGGAGAGAGGGTCGCGCGGCGGCTGAGCTTGGTGGAGAGAGCTTGGCCGGTTCGTCACCATCGGAGAAGGGATGAGTTTGGATTTGGGGAAGAGATAGGGTTTAGGGAAGAGACGGGATAAGAGATACATAATTGATTTTGGGATTAAATTTGATTAAGAGGTTTATTTAAAATTACATGAACACCCTTTCCTACCATATAATTAATTTAATGAAATTAAAAAAATAGAAAAAATCTGGTCCACACCACATTATTAGATCTAAGGCCATGATTAGTCCTAGGTTCACATATAATGACGGGGTTCCATTTGAACCCAATCATATATATATATATCAGATCATATAATATAAATATAAATTAAACAAATATTCACTTGTCCAATCACCATGACATTTGAAAACCCAAACTTCCATAGTTAAGCGTGCTTGACTTGGAGTAGATGTGAGATGAATGATCCCCGGTGCACGTGACTAATGACAAAGCGTGGTTAGAAAATGGCTCGTGTTGGTACATCGAGAATAATTCATTAAGTTTGGAGCACGGATTTAGAGCATCTTTAATGGCCTCCCAAACCCCTCCCCTTTTTCATTTCTCACTCCGCCACATCAGCAAAACTACCCTCCACATCATTTTCCTCCCCTTCCCCTCCCCAACCCCTTTTCATCTTATTTATTCACCCTACCAACAAACTTACTATTCATGGGTCCCACATGTTCCCCATTAATTTCATTTATACTTTTTATATTCCAATACAATTAATATTTATGACTACTTTAGAATTTTAATTAATAATAAATTTTATTTTTTAAGTTTGAAAACTATTTTATTACAATAATTTTTTTTTATGAGTAGAAAATAAATTTTATTTTATTTTATTTTTTATATATAAATAAATAAATTCAATATATATATATATATATATATATATATATATATATATATATATATATTTCTTGACTTTTTATTATAATATTAATTTTGGATTACTTTGAAATAATCAATGAAAATTATAACAACAATGTGAATACTTTAAAATTTAATTAATAATAAAATTTAAATTTTTTATGTATGAATATTTATTTATTTATAATAGATTATTTTAATTATATATATATATATATAAAGTAAAAAGGAAAAAGGAAAAAGAAGAGAAAGAGAAACAGGCGCTGGGAGAAAGGAAGAAAAAGAGAAAGAAAAAAAAAGAAAAGAAAATGGCGTGTCAGCATTTGCAGAGGTGGGGCCCAGCGCCCCACTCTCTGCCAGGCGCGTGCACAGCACGCGCCCTCCTCATTGGTCCGGGGCGGCAGCTGCCGCCCCACTCTCCTCTCTCCCCCTTTTTCTTTCTTTTCCTTTCTTTTCTTCCCCTCCCCACCCTTATCCCCTCCCCACCACCCAACCCTCCCCAAACCCCCTCCCACTAAATCCGTCCCCTCCCCATCCCTCCCCATCCAAACCCCTCCCCAACCCCTTGATAAAGATGCTCTTAGGGCAGTTCAAATGTAGATTTCAGCTTTATGGTTCAATAATCATCCTAATATGTTTTGTGTATAACATTGGAATTGATGTGGTTGACTTTATTGTTATTTATTCAAAGCTGATCATAGTAGTTAAAGTGGTGGTTGTCAAAACATAGATATTATTGTATATTTCTTACTTAATACATATCATTAGAAGATTCTCACCATGTTAAAGAGAGAGATTTATTACGTGATAAAATAATTGTTACGTACAAGCATTTGTCTTTGATCTAAAATCTGTATATAATCTAATTTTAGACTCTAACAAGATTGACAACCACTTGAAAATCTGTCCAGAATCACTTACTAATTCAAAGCGAAACTACGTTGTTAGTAAAGTTTTCGTGGTGTTGAAATATAATCAAACGGGTTCATGGCTTGGTATTATTGGAAATCGATTCAATTGAAGTTTCAATGTGTTTCAAGCTTGGAAAATAAAAGGGAAAATGAAAAAAAAGCAATTAAAATATCTAACTATCCTAAAAATTGAAATTGCAAGTGGGTAGAATGCCTCGGTCGTATGCCTTAAATGAAAATGCAAGCAAGAAATGAAAATAAGCAAGAAAATGCAATGTTTCACCGAGTACAAGCATGCAAGCACAAGGTACAACTATGCATAAAATCCTAAATAAATCAAATTAACTAAAATTGAAAGCATGAATGGATAAAGCAATGAAAATAGACGGGAAAGTTTAAAACTTTAAAGAAAATAACAAGCAACGAAAGTCTAGATCTAGGATTTAAGCTAAAACTATGCATTAAAATAAAAATCAAAATAAAGCATAGGAAAAACTCAAAATCATGATGATCAAGGACCCGATCTATAGCCTAGGTGTGTCACTCAACTAGAATCCATAGTCAATTCACATGTTTCACCATGAAATCAAGTAGCTAAGAGAAAAAGCATAATATGAAGAACAAGCATGAAACATATGAAATTACTTGAAATTAAATAAATCAAGGACTGGATCTATGATCTAGATGTCTCACTCAACTAGGATTCATAGCCAATTCACAAGATCAAGCACAAATTCTAATACCTAAGGCAAAAAGCATAAAACTAATGAAGAACAAAGCATGAAACTAAAAGAAAGCTTACTAAAATTAAATGGAGAATCCAAAAGCTTGATTGAAATTGCAAGGAATTAAAGATCCAAGGGAGTACTTGAATCCTTCTTGAGCTTACAAACCCCAAGGCAAAGCTTGAAAATTAAATCTAGAGAGAGAAAATTATGTCTCAAACCCAAGCTTGGGTTGGGAGGAGGTGTTTTACAAAATGAAGGAGAGGTTCTATTTATACAAGTTAATTAGGGGTAAATGGGTCAATTATGACATATGAGCTTGGATTTCCATGCATTGACCAAATTTGACCCAAAATGGTCAAAATAGACCATTTGGGTCGAGCTGGGCTCGATTGGCTCGGCAAAATTGCAAGGTGGCTCGGAGATGGGCGAGATGGCTCGGCGCTGGGCAGGCTGGCTCGGTCGCTGTCGGCAGGCGCGGGCGGACACGTGCGGGCATGGCCGAGCGCTCTCGGCAGGCATGGTCGGCAGGCGCGCGCAGTCGATCGACTGGCTCGGCAGTCGATCGACCGCTCTCGGCAGGATGGCCACTCACTGGAATTCAGTCGAGCCGACCGCTCGCCGTCGATCGACAGCGCTCGGCAGTCGTGGGCGGACACTGCTCGGCAGCTCTCGACATCTCTCCGGCAGCTTCGGCAGGCGTGGGCGGCGACACTGCTCGGCAACTCTCGCAGCATTCGGCGAGGCGCGTTGGGCTGACACTGCTCGGCAACTCTCGGCAGCCGTCGCGCGGGGCTGGCGGGCGTGGCCGGCAGCTCTCGGCAGCTCTCGCTAGACGCGCTCGGCCAGCTGCCGGCAGCTCCTCGGCCGCTGCGCGCGGGAGTGCTCGGTTCGGGCCGACTCGGTTCGATTTTTGGGCCTCTATGCCTCCACCTATAAAATGTGAATTTAAAGCATAAAAAACCATGATTTACCACAAACCTCAAGCTAACCGGACCATTTAACCAAATTAAATATAAAATTAACAAGAAACACGAAAAACAATAAAACGAGAAAATAAACGTAAATACTAACAAAACTCGACTCAAAAACTACTAAAATTAACATAAAATCCTAATTAAAATCACTAGACAAACACCACAATTACATGCAAAACAACTACCCCACACTTATCGGTTTGTTCGTCCTCGAACAACGAAAAAAATCGAGAGTGTACATGCAATGAACATTATGTAAAAAGAAAAATCCTTGTGCTTATCCTTATTTAATATGATGGAAGTATCAACATAAACTCGCTATCGTCAAGCATTGCTCGTATTACTCTTTCTCAAATGCAAGCCAAATCGATGACTTCCTCACAAATGGAAATTTGAGGGTATTCGCTCAAGTGTTTGATATGGGACGTGTATACGCTAAAATCGGACAATGCATGCACTCGTCAAGATTTCACAAATTGGACGCTCAAAATTGCTCATAGTACATGACCAAACAAGAATCGAAAGAGGTCTTTATTATGGGTTGTAATGTTGGCTCTTTGGTAAGGTATGGAATATATGGATATAGTGGCTAACACACGATCAAACGCGATCAATAACACACAAAATCCTACTCTCTAAAGCCCGAAGCTTATAATCGCTTCACCTTTCCCAATTTGCCAAACTTTCATTCGAAACCCCTTTCATCTATTCACACACTTTCCCGACTTTTATTTTCACAACACTTAGAAGCATTTTGAATTTGCTTCTTTTCACTCAACTTAGCCTTTGGATTAGGCTTATACTCTTGAACGCACGCTTTATCACTTTTCGTGATTTGTGTTGGAGTATTATTCTCTTTTATTTTTTATATGAATTTTTTTTTTTTTTTTGTATAAGCAACTCAAAACCCAAACCCCACACTTTATTTCCCACACATCTCTCATTAACTAATAACACACTCTCTTGCCTCACTAACATGAAGATATAAGAGC
>BMAC01000002.1:2878123-2890132 GCA_014905375.1 Phtheirospermum japonicum | reverse complement strand
TAAAATAGTACTGGTGTTAAACCAAAAAATTTGTCTAATACCCATTTCGAAATTTTCATTATTATAAAAATATGTTTTGAGTGAAAAATGAGAAATTTACATTTATGCATAAAGTAATAATAATAATAGATAGAAAGTTCAGGAAACAACCCACATTAATGTTATTCTTGAAAAGCAGCAAGTGTTCATGATATTCTATTCTATTATAATAATTAAAATAATGTGTGCAATTAAGAAGAGCGTAAGAGTCATCAGTCACATAACAGGTGGAAGTTAGAATGGTAGGCACGTGTAATCAGATACTTTCACAACAATTCTATTCTTATCGGTGGCATTTACATTTTTTTTTTTTTTTTTAAAAAGCGATCGAACTTATTTTAGTGATATTATGTGATTCATACATTTCATTGTCTTTCTTTCGTGAATAAAATTGCTATTTTTAACTCCCAATGACGATATGCGGGACCTAGAGTACTGCAATTTGTTGGTGGTTGTCAGGGGTGCTAAGTTCAATACAACTTTATCCCTGCATTTTGCACTATTTCATTGAGACCTAAAATAAATTTGTTTTTCAATTTCGTCCCTAGTAAAATATCCCTTTTCAATAAAGTACATCGATGACAATATTTAACGTGTTTAGACATGTCAATATTAAGCATAAATTCTTTTGTCGCTATTTTTTTGTTTGTGTGGTATTAATATTATTTTATATTCGTTTTTATGATATATTACTGTTGTTTCGTACTTGTTTATATGATGTTTTAACGTTTCAATGAATTTAACTGAATCATTTGAAACGGGAATTTTTACGGTGTTATTTTTCACTAAATGGGGTTTAATAAATTTTATATATTAAGAGATCTATAATTATAGATTTGAAATATAATCGAAACAATTTTAAAAACAAATCGTGGAAAATGTTCAAGAAAAATACACGAACATAAAATATTCACTTGGAAAAATGTCATTTTACGAAAATGTTGAGACAGTTATTATGCAACTGCGTGGACCCCCACTTTAGTGGTTTGCGGAACTGAGAAGCAAATGGCGGCATTTTTTTCTGGACTGCTTGGGCTTTTTCAAGAAAGAGTCTCTTTTAGTTAAACCAATCGGGTCATAACAGTGATTATTTTTTAGCTCCCAAGCCCAAGCAATGTCTGAGATCAACCGGTAAGATAATTTGATCCAAGGTTTGTCGATGGTTCATTTTCCAATTTCCAACCAAATCGAACTGTAATTTTTAATTTTATAATATTATTAAATCAGGATATACATCAATTGAGCATATGCTGGTAAGTTTTAAGAATGCATGGTCTTTTGGGCAAACTGTGATCAGGGGAACCAATTAAATTAATGAGTAATACATTGCACACGGATACTTGTCATACTATATGATGCGATAAAATATGTGTTAGGTGACCTGATAGTCCTCCACAAAACTCCTGATCAACTTGCAAAACAGAACCCAAGCCGAACAGCCCCCACGTAGCCCTCCAATGCTTAAGTCAAATGTTATTTGAGGGAGATATGTGAGAGTTCAAAATGTAGGATATAAATTCAATTGGAGAGAAAAGTGAGGCTTGTGTCCTCTTTGTATAAATAAGAGACAAGAGGCGTACTCCGAATTTAGGGTTCACGTCTTCTGTATAAGAGCTCGTCTCTATTAAAGGAGAGCTCGCCATAAAATCCGTAAGCTCTGTGATCCATGATAATTGAAGATGAAAGAATTATTCCACGTAAAAAGAGAATAATGTGAGCTCCATGATAGAGAGAATGATGAAATTATGAAATAAGAGTCTGAATCTTCTATTTATAAGATTATGTCATGAATTAAGAATCGTTCGCGGGTAATTTGGGGATTAGGGCACCGAGCGAGCTGGGGAAAGAGAATCAGGAGTCGTGCTCGGGTAATTTGGGAATTAGGGCACCGAGCGAGCTGGAAAAAAGAAAGGTAAATCGGGCTACAGAAAGGAAAATGGAGAAAGTGTCCAGATGGGTCATATCCACCTAAATGATGCCCATGGAGTTGGGACACGTGGCGAAATCTGAGTTTGGGAGTTTATTTAGGCAATTAAATTTTAGTCGTCCGTTTGAAATATTTTCATTTGAGGATTTTTTATTTTCCATCCGAGTTTTATAGATCAATTAGTATGAGGGATTGGTCCCCCCTTGTATGGGTATTTATGTATGAAAAATTGAAATGAGAAGTCAACCAATTAAAATTCATCTATCATCTATCTTTCTTTCCAAGCTTCTTCTTCTCCTACCTCTCTATCAAGATATTTAGGAATTAAATACAAAAAAATTCCTAAAAAATTATAATAATTATACCAAGCTTAACAATTGGCATCTCAGAGCCGTAGATCCTCAAGATGGCCGAAATCACCCGCTTCAAGGATCTGCAGGAAGCTCAAAAGTGCATAAATCAGGTTCTTCAAGTTGAGTCTGTAAAAAGAGAAGCATCTGAAATGAAATTGCAAGAACAGATTACCGGGATCAACACAGAAATGATGGGCAAGTTTGATCACCTGTCTAAAACCCTAGCATCGATTCAATTGCAAATGCTTGGCTTTGACAAAGGGCCCAAGAAGGTTGATGAGGGGTTAATTATGGGTGACCCAGGCCCAGGCTGGTCCTCACCAAGAACAACACCTAGACAACAGTTTACCCAAAATAGGATGATCCAGGACCATCTTGCTAACAACATCATCAGCCCACTGCCTAAACTTGACTTTCCCAGATTTGATGGCTCTCAACCTAGGTCATGGATCCTAAAATACCAGGGGTATTTCAAACTCATACACAATATTCCAGATTCACAAAAGGTAATACTGGCATCTATGCATTTTGAAGGGAAGGTTGCTCAGTGGTACCAACAATTTTCTATTAAGCAACTCGACCTTACTTGGTCCCAATTTCTTGAAGTAATTTCAGCCAGGTTTGAGGAATTAAAGGAATCTAAAATTATTGCTGAATTTAATAAACTGAAACACACACAGTCATATGTGGAGTAAGTTTGAGGATTTAAGAGCTTGTATGTTGTTATTGAACAGAGGGGCCTATTCTGAGGACTACTTTATTACCAGTTTTATAAGTGGATTGAGTGAAGAGTTATAGTCTTTTATTCACATGTATGAACCAACATCATTAAAACAGGTCATTGAATTAGGGCAAAAGCAGTTACACACTTTAGAGGCATTGACAAAAAGGTTCAGAACAACATCCAAACCTAATACTACATTCAACCCCAGGAGGAATGAACCTAGTGCTACACTGAGACCACCCCAACAGGCCCCAGTTTAAACTCCTCACTTCTTCTAAGATGGTTTTAAGAAGAGAAAAAAGGTTGTGTTATAATTGTGATGAACCATTCTCAAGTAGACACAGATGTAAGAATAGAGTGTCATATATGATTATGACTGAGGAAGAGGAAGTGCACTACATGCAGTCCTGCCCTAACAATGAGAAAGCTGAACATTTGGATACTGAAGCTATGGAAGAGATTCAGATGTCCCTAAATTCAATACCAGGGGAGGGAGGACTTACCACCATGAGACTTAATGGGTAAGTGGGGCCTGAGAAACTACACATACTCATTGATACTGGTAGCACTCTAAGCTTTCTTCAGAAGTCCACTGCTACGAGGCTAGGATGTATTTTAAAGCCTGCTAAACCCATCCTGGTTAAGGTGGCTAATGTCCAGGAGATGTTCAGTTCCACAAGAGTGGTAAAGTTCAAATAGAAAATGCAGGGGCACTCTTTTATTTTCTCACCCAGGGTGTTAGCCATTGAAGGATGTGACTTGATTCTAGGAGGGGATCGGTTGAAATCCTGTACACCTATTGAGTTTGACTATGATAACATGACATTTACTGTGACTCATTTAGGTAAAAAGGTGAGGATACAAGCTATATCTTCACCAAATGAGTGCCAATTGATCTCTGGTCCAACCTTTTTTAAGATGGTCCACCAAGAAATCCCATCCCATATTGAAGAGATTTTCTGGATTAAAACTAAACCTGATACTAAGCACGGTGTTGACAAGTTAGACGACCTACTTTTGGAGTTTCAAGATATTTTTGAAGAGCCTAAAGGGCAGCCACCTGTTAGAGGGGTGGAACATCACATTGTTCTGAAAGAAGGGCGCAACCCCAAGCACCAATTCCTCAATAGGGTATCCCACAGTCAGAAAAATGAGATTGAAAGAATTGTGAGGGAGCTACCGAAAGATGGGATTATACAACACAACAACAGCCCATTTGCATCTTCAGTACTCCCAGTCAAAAAGAAAGACTCTACCTGGAGGATGTATGTGGATTATAAATATCTTAATAACCTAACCATCAAACATGACTACTCCATACCCATTATAGATGAGCTGTTGGATGAATTACAAGGGGCTGAATACTTCTCAAAGGTTGATTTGAGGTCAGGATACTTTCAGATATTGATGAGGCCAGAAGACAGGTATCTTACAACTTTTAACACATAATGGGCAATATGAGTTTCTAGTGATGCCTTTTGGATTGTTTAATGCACCAGCAACCTTCCAGTCACTGATGAATCAGGTTTTTAACCTATGCTCAAGAATTCAGTATTGGTTTTCTTTGATGATATCCTTATCTACAGCAGGACCGAGGATGACCACTATAATAATGTGAGGGCAGTCTTACTCCTACTCAGGAACACTCCCTTTTTGCAAAAAAGAGCAAGTGTCATTTTGGGCAAAAATAGATTGAATATCTAGGCACATAATCTCCAGGGGTGTGGCCACTGACCCTAGCAAGATTTCCAGTATGGTGAAATGTCCTAGGCCCACTAATGTCAAGCAACTCAGAGGATTTCTAGGGCTCACTGGGTATTACAGGAGGTTTATACAGGGGTATGGATTGTTGAGAAAACCCCTCACCAACTTGCTCAAAAAGGGGGATTCTTGTGGTCTGAAGAGGCTGAAGCAGCATTTGGCAACCTCAAGGAAGTCATGGTAACAACTCCTGTATTAGCTTTACCAGACTTTTCCAAGCCTTTCATTCTTGAGACACATGCAAGTGGCATTGGGTTAGGGGCTGTTCTGATGTAGGAAGGTAGGCCTATAACTTACATGAGCAGAGCCTTATGTATGAAGAATCAGGGGTTATCTATATATGAAAGGGAACACATGGTTGTACTGATGGCCATTCAGAAGTGGAGGCACTATCTATAGGGTTACAAATTTATTATCAAGGCTGACCAGCAAGCACTTAAGCACTTGTTGGACCAGAGGATCATGAATCCTACTTAATAGAAATGGATAACTAAGCTATTGGGACTTAATTATGAGATTCGGTATAAAGAAGGTGCGGAGAATAAGGTATCAAATAATCTATCTAGGCAAGAGTCTCTACGGCACTTAATTATGCTACATCCACTATCACACCAACATGGGTGCAACGGGTGGCTGACAGCTATTCAAGTGACCCTTCTTTACCAGAATCATAGTAGCAAAATCCCTCAACCCGCAGTCCTATCCTGAGTTTGAATTGCAAGGGGAAATCATCAGGTATAAGGGGAAAATAGAAGTGGGAACAATTCAATACTCAGAAACACCATACTAACTGAAATGCATAACTCAGCCTATGGGGGCACTCTGGGATTTTAGGCACATACAAGAGAGTTGGTAGAGTTTTTTTACTGGACCCTCTTGAAGAAGGAGGTGGAAGCTTGGGTTAAAAAGTATGATGTGTTTGCTAAGAGTAAGTCTGATAGTGGGTCATACCCTGGCCTACTCCAATCCGAGCCCATTCCCCATCAATCCTGGACTCATATCTCAATGGATTTCATTGAGGGATTGCCTAAATCAGCTGGTAAGGATGTAATCCTGGTGGTGATAGAAAGGTTCACCAAGTATGGCCATTTCATATCCCTATCACACCCTTACACAACCACTACTGTTGCAAGATTGTTCCTAGACTCCATTTACAAGCTACATGGGCAGCCCCTACATATGGTCACTGACAGATATAATGTTTTCACTAGTACCGTTTGGAAAGAGTTTTTTAAGGTGGCAGGCACTCAGTTGGACTTTACCTCATCTTATCATCCTCAGTCAGATGGGAAAACTGAGAGATTGAATCAATGCCTAGAAAACTATCTCAGGTGTATGGTGCTGCAAAACCCTAGACAATGGGTCAAATATCTGGCCTTAGCAGAATACTGGTATAACACTAACTACCATACCAGCCTTAAAACTACCCCTTTTCAGGCTCTATATGGTTACCAACCCCCCTCTACATTCTTGGAAATACACATTGTTACACATAACCAAGATACATCAGAGTTTATTCAACAAAGGCAACAATTAACATAAGACCTCAGGCAGAATCTACAGCAAGCTCAACAACTTATGAAATTTTTTGCAGACAAAAAAATAAAGGAGAGGCATTTTGAGGTTGGAGACTGGGTATACTTAAATCTCCAACCTTTCAGACAGAATTCAGTGGCACTCAGAAGAAACCTAAAGCTATCAGCTAAATTCTACGGACCTTTTCAAATTACAGAAAGAATTGGAGAGGTGCTTACCAGTTGGAATTTCCAGATGGGGCTCGAATTCACCCGGTCTTCCATGTTTTGCTCTTGAAGAAAAAGCTCGGTCCTACCATATACCTGCTGCCGCTCTCAGAGCTTCCAATCATGAATGAGGACGGTGATCTCATAGTCACATCAAATGAGTCAATTGGTCAAAGAGTGGTGCGTAGGAAAAGGGGAGAAGTAAAAATTTTTAATACAATGGTGCAATAGCGAAATTGAACAATCGACCTGGGAGGATGAGAAATACTTACGCAAGTGTTTCCCAAAGTTCGATCCTTTGAGACAAGGATCTCAAAAGGGGGGCGGTATTGTCATGAACCAGGAATCGTGCTCGGGTAATTTGAGGATTAAGGCACCGAGCGAGCTGGGGAAAGAGAATCAAGAGTTGTGCTCGGGTAATATGGGAATTAAGACACCAAGCGAGCTGGAGAGAGCTAGGAAAAAAAAAGGTAAACCGGGCTACAGAAAGGAAAAGGGAGAAAAGTGTCCAGACGGGTCTGGTTAGGTCATGTACACCCAAATGATGCCCATGGAGTTGGGACACGTGGCGAAATCAGAGTTTGGGAGTAGGCAATTAAATTTTAGTCGTCTGTTTGTAATGTTTTCATTTAAGGAGTTTGTTATTTTCCATCTAGGTTTTATGGATCAATTAGTACGAGGGATTGGTCCCCCCTTGTGTGGGTATGTATTTATGTATGAAGAAATGAAATGAGAAGTCAAGCAATTACAATTCATCTATCATCTATCTTTCTTTCCTAACTTCTTCTTCCCCTACCTCTCTATCAAGATATTTAGGAATTTAATACAAAAAATATCCCAAAAAATTACAATAATTATACCAAGCTTAACAATTATTTAGAGTTCTCCATCTGCTAATAGGATTCCTCCATAAGATGGGATTAAATTTTCTAATTGTACTCAATCTCCATATTTCGAAAATATTCTCATATTAGGATTCTTACTTCCCGTTATTCCATTATAACCATAAATATATATTATTAGGAAATTCTACGGTGTCGTGAAGGTACCATTCCTCACCTATTATCAATCATTTGATCAATTTAAAGTTATAAATATTAAAAGATGGACGGATGTAAATGCACGTGGGGTGGGGGGCATGGTATCGTGAAGGTACTATAGTCATTTTCTATATTATTATATACGTCGGGATCTAGAACCTTCTACCCATCCATTACTTTCTTACTATATAATCAAGTCGATTTTTGATATCGTATCATCATAATACATGATTATTATAATAATAATAATAATTATTATTATTATTATTATTATTATTATTATTACTACTACTATTATTATTATAATTATTATTAGAGCACGTAAAATGGTGATGGAAAAAAGATGGGGTTTAATATTGACATTTATAATATCAAACTATATGATGTGAGCAAGTTAAACGTGAAGGTAAAGGGAGAGGGGAAATTCTAAAAATTATTATTTTATTTCAATTATTCTTTTTTAACAAAACTAATAAATAAAATATTGTGGACATTAAAATAACTAAAAACCTTACGAATAATTAAATATTTATTTTTTTGGTTTTTATTTGTATTTTTCCCAATTTTTTTTAATTCTTTACATGTTTTTAGATTTCTTTTTCAATATAATTAATTATTTTATTTCAGTTTTTGAATCGAAATTTATAAATTATAATTCTCAGATTTTTATTAAAGTTTTCTTTTATTCGATTAAAAAATAATTAATTAAAGTTGAGAATAAATAATGCTCCATATTCCTATCCAATATTTTTGTTTCCTTTTGTCTTTTAATTTTTTTTTCTCTCTTTTCTTATTTAAAAAAATCGATATTAATATTGGTTGTTGAATTTTTCGTTTAATAAATACTCGCTCCACACCACATGTGGATGTGTTATATCCAGGCGCATTGCCTATACTCGCTCCAAACGCCCACACATTGGGCATGTTCGTATTGTGGTACATACTAAATTGAAATTTAAAACTCTAATCAAACCCATGAATTAATCCCAATATATATTTTATGAAGGAAATGAAAGAGGCTTCATTTTGCCGAAATATAAAGTATTTGAGTAAATATCGACCTGAGTACAAACAATTGGTATTCAAATGCGTCAAAATAATTACTCCCCCTCCGTTTTACTATCACAGTAGTGCGCTTGATTTTACACAAATTAGAAAATAAGTAGTTTATAGGTAAGTCATTAATTTAGTAAGTGTTTTTCAATTATATTTTTCTTAATTGGAATAGTAAAATTTTGCATTGCAATCATCAATTTTAATTTATCATGTAGAAAACTAGTGTTTCAAAAATATTTATTAAGGGTATGTGTGGAAATGAAAAATATTAATGATATGTTAAATATGGTAACTGGACTGCTTTGTGAGATGGATAAAAATAAATAGGGCACTGATATACGCACCCCAAAATTTTATTTGTGTACCCCATTAAAAAATAGATTCATAAAAATACCCAAACTACTCCTCAAATCATACACCCAAATATACTTCATCTTCTTCCATCATTCACCATCACCACCCTGCCGCCGCTCCATCTTATTTCCTGCAATATAGAGCACAAATATAATTGGTGCTTTTTTTTTCTTCCCAATATGGTGTCAATTAAGTGGTATTTCATTTTCTAATAGTGACCTTAAAGGTGCTGCTCCTGATGGTGATCATCAATTATTACGTATGCAGATAGACTTTTTACTTTCCTTCTTGTTTTCCCTTTCTTTTTTCTTCATAGCCTGTGGTGGCATCATAAATGAATGTCCTGTGACACAAAATATTAATTCAAAATTATGTTAAAGTTAGTTTTCAATCTATTTATTTATGTTTCTTTTGTAGGAACCTCGAAAAATGTTTACCAAGTAGAGAAAAAGAGCAAGAGACCCTAATGTATTAGCTATGTAATTGTTTGTTGTTGATTTGGGGCTTGGGGTAGAGAGAGAGAATTAATTTGGAGTTGTTTGTTGTTGGTTTGGAGCTGGGGGATAGAGAGTGAAGTTAGAAAAGAGGTAGAGGTAGATCGTCGTTAATGGCCGTTTGCGACAGGAAGTTGGGTTTTAGATTTTCAGTGCTGCGGGTTCTAAGTTATGGTTTTGTTCATTGTTGTTTGCATGTTGCAGTTGATCTCTGCCTATAAGTTTGTTCGCCATGGCGGCAGGGTGGTGATGGTGAATAAGGAAAGAAGATGAAGTATATCTGGGTGTATGATTTGAGGGATAGTTTGGGTATTTTTATGAATTTATTTTTTAATGGGGTACACAAATAAGATTTTGGGGTGCGTATATCCGTGCCCAAATAAATATTTGTGGGATAAAGGGAGTACAAAATAATTACAGACGATGTTTTCGTAGGTAATTTGGTTTTTTCTTGCAGTGATCAGTAACAATTACTTGCAAGTGAATTAATTAATTATATTATTAATTCATTATGATCATATTATTTTATCTCATATATATATATATATATATATATATATATGTATATATATATATATATATTAATGCAAAATCTTCTGATCCTATGTGTCTGCTTCCCACGCTTCGTTAATTTTGGAAAAAAATTTGGTGCTTCGTTGTCATCCGAGCCTAATATTAACCTAATTTAGTATTTTTCATTTTATTAAATTTTACCTCTTGTTATACTTTCCTAATATTATATTTTGCCTAATTCAATAATTTTCTTTTATTACATGTTACCTACTTTAATATTTTTTTTAACATATTTAGCCCAATTCAATATATTACTTTCATTCTTCTAATATAAAAATATAAATAAGTTAAATCTAATACTACTACTACTACTACTAATAAATTATTATGCATATAAAAATAAATATTAATATATTCTAAATCTCTTTATTTAACTCCAATATAATGCATTGATACATATATTATATATCTATACGAATAAATTAGTATCTTACGTAGAAAAAAAAAAAAGACAATAATATTACATATTCTACAAGTTAGATGCACGACGTTTTTTCAATAGAATTATTAGTGTCTTATTAATTTTTATATCACATATTCACATGTAACATGCGAATGTTGTATATTTTACATTTTTTCAAACTCAATTTTTTACGGGTTTCCTCATCAAGTTTAGGGTATTTTGGTATTCTTTACAACTAATTTCGTAACTCAAGGTGTAAAAAACTTGAAAATTCTCTATTCTGAAAATCAGTCTTACTGTGATTATAACAAATAATGTTCTTGATATATCACAACTAATTTTTTGACTCACGGTAAAAAACTTGCAAAATTCTTAATTGTGAAAATCAGTCTTACTGTAATTAAAACAAGTAATGTTATGATTTGTGTAAGAATTATTTATTATAAAATATAAAAAATAATGCTACGATTTGTATGTACCATTTTCAATATTATTCTTTTGGTGATTTTAATGAATATTACTTTTTTTCAAATCCCGCATAATATGCGTGTCTGCTTCGCATGCTTCGTTTAGCAACTAAAAGATTCTGGTGTTTCGCTTGCTTAGGTTTCATTTGAACCTAATATCTACTTATTTTAATATTTTCTTTTATAGTATCTCACCTAATTTAATCTTTTCATTTTATTATATTTCCCCCTATTTAATATTTTTCTTTTATTATATTTTATCTAATTCAATATTTTTCTTTTATTCTCCTAATATAATAAGTCATATAAAATTAGTAGAAAAGATCTAAGTTAGTTATTTTAATTAAAAGATAAATTACATAAGATATAATTTTAATTAAGAAAATTATTATGAAATTATTAAATAAGTAGTGTTTATAATAAAAGTTAATATAATTTTAATTTTGTAATTTTAAATATTCTATATAGGTAAATTAAGATTTATTTGAAATAATCTAAGTATGTAACTAAATATTAGTAATGAATTCAATCTAATATAAAAACATAAAATTATTTGATAATAATAATAATAATAATTATTATTATTATTATTATTATTATTAAAACTTGATTAGACATCGATATAATGCGACACGAGTTGAGAATATGACATCCATTTAGGTTTTCAAAATATGTAAGAAACATTATTAACGAATTTAATTTAAACATTAAAATACAAAATAACGTAATAATAATTAATAAATAGAGATTAGGCACATGTTTAAATGTGACTTATTTTGAATTTTTATAAGTGTGTAAATAAGATTATTAACGAATTGAATCTAAACATGAAAATAAGAATTTAATAATTATAATAATAAATAAATAATTAGACATGTACATGGCAAGTGTTGAGAATACATTATTTGAATTTTTTATTTTACATAATAATTTGTAATTATCACAAATATTTTTTATATTTATTTTTTGATAAACTCCGTGTAATACACAAGTGTGTAACTAGTTGAGAAATAAATATCCACCTCTATTTAGAGGATTGTTTGAGAATTTTCCTAATTATTAAATCACTAATTGAG
>BMAC01000002.1:2840086-2878098 GCA_014905375.1 Phtheirospermum japonicum | reverse complement strand
TGTGCTGCAGTTAAGATGCTGGGTCGGGCCAGCCGGCACGAATCCATTCTTCACATCGGACCGGTGTGTCCCGGTTCGATATTCATTCGAATCGCCTATTTGTTTGGTCCAACTAGCCCCACCTTTCATTTTAATTCAAGTCGGGTCTATCCGGTTTCAACCCTCTAAGTTGGGCCAAAGTCTCTATCCATTCCATTCCAAATATGTAAAATGCACTAGATCGTTAAATTTATGTAATAGTCTATAAAAATAGAACCGGTTACACGGTGCGGTTCAGATCGGGTTTTCATGAAAACATTTTCGTAAAATGGTTCAGTTTTGAGAAATTAGAATTTCAATTTTTGGGTACAGTTTGGTTTTGGTTAGAAAAGTGTGATGCACCAAATCAAAAATATTTTTTTTCATTAAACTATATATATATGAAATTTACTCATTCTTAATAAATACTAAATTAACCGATAAATCATGCTTTTATATTCGGTTCGCTGCGATTCAATATTTTTGAAGTTTGATTCACTTTTAAATCGAACCGATCGGTTGGCTCACTCCTACTACAAATCAAGTTTTGAATAAGCAATCGCTACTCCCTCCTGGTTTTTTGTTTGTCATTTTAATTTATGTCAAAATCAAGGAATTAAATTTTGATTAATACATATCTTAATTAATTAATTACATTTCAAATTAATTTTTTACTATTCTTTTTTTTTAATAAATATCTTATTATCATAAATTTATCTTAATTTTTTAAATTGAGTAAAATATTAAGAAAAACACAAAACAACAGTTAATTTATAACAAAATTAATATTTTAAAAAAATTGTAATATGAATCGGATGTAGCGGCAAATTGTTATGGATGGCTCGAGTTAGTAATAGTAGTACATGAACTGGGAGAATGTTGGCCTTGAGAACCGCCCTACTATTTAACTAGCGATGTTTATGTCAAATCCAATAAATGTTCATATTTATAGGCGGAAGGCATTCGATACTTCTATTCTGCTTGAGTCCGTCTCATTTTATATTACAAAAAAAAAAAAAAAAAAAAAATGTAAATGCCACCGATAAGAATAGAATTGTTGTGAAAGTATCTGATTACACGTGCCTACCATTCTAACTTCCACCTGTTATGTGACTGATGACTCTTACGCTCTTCTTAATTGCACACATTATTTTAATTATTATAATAGAATAGAATATCATGAACACTTGCTGCTTTTCAAGAATAACATTAATGTGGGTTGTTTCCTGAACTTTCTATCTATTATTATTATTACTTTATGCATAAATGTAAATTTCTCATTTTTCACTCAAAACATATTTTTATAATAATGAAAATTTCGAAATGGGTATTAGACAAATTTTTTGGTTTAACACCAGTACTATTTTAGGAAATACTTTTTTTTTTGGGATGCAAAAAAACGTAGATAGAAAGAGTTCTTATTTTCTATTTCATTTATTTCAGTTTTGGTGTTCAATTTTGCATCAAGCGTGAAACTTTAGAAGGCAGTTGAAAGGCAATAAAACTGTTTTGTCTTTTGATTAGTTTAATTAGCTAGTGTTAGGCAATGTATTACTGTTGCTAGGTTTACACGACTTTTAGTTTTAGATTATTGTTATAATAAGCCGGGAGTTTTATCACCTGACAGCACAAATTACTGTCAAAGAAACACAAGATTGATCCAGGCAAAACTTATTTCTGATAAATCTTTATTAAATTTGCGTGAGGATGTATCTATGATGATCTATATTTCAAAATATATTAAAAACCGAAAATCTAAACACGTTTATATTATCTCTTCTTTCGATATAACTTTTCTCTATGGCGTTTCACTTAAACTAAATATTGTAAAAGCACAAATTTGCAAAACTGAAAATGTCAGGCAATATTTTTTTGGTAGAAGATAAATAAACAAACATGATTTTATAGTATTTTAATGGTGAATTATTGAAAGATATTTTGAAATGAAAACCAATGTGATGAGCCTCTAATGTAAGGGAGCAGGTTGGCGTGGATCTAAATGGCAATAATTTTTTTTTTAATTTATTATATTGAACACTTTTTATAAATAGGTACCCCTCCGTTTCAATATGGTAGTTAGTCCTTCGATTGATTTCACATAAACTGAAAAATAAATATTTTATACATAAAAGTAGTGTTTTAAAAATTGATAGGCGTCAGGCCAGCACTTAGGGGGCCTAAAATTTGAGAATAAATACTCAAATTTACAACATTACATTACATCCAACAATTTAATAGTTCAACATACTACCTGTTATACAATAAAATTTATAACAATTCAAAACTAAAAGTAATAATCACAAGTTACAATTCACAAGTTTAAAGCTATTGTTCGATTCAAAGTTCAAAACAACATAGATGCATAAATTCATTAGTCAAATAAAAATATCAGAATATATATTACAAAATCAAAATAATAAAAAATAGACTAAAAAAACGACGTTGTTTCATGCCAATAAAAAAAAAATAATTTGCCAACTAGGACGATTTTTAGAACATAGCATAAAAGTACAATACATTACAATATTAAATCACGTCTACTAATTTTGCTTATTCATAAAAAAGTTAAAAAAACAGAAAGTATATTAAATTGACCAGTATTAAATCATGGTTATTAGTTGGGCTTATTCATTAGAAAAAAGTTATAAAAAAAAAAAAAAAAAAAAAAGCAGCAACAAAATTAGGCTCATCATCTGCTTTGGGCTTGAAGAGAAAGGTGCTTTAGCCATTCAAAGGTTGGATTATCGGGCAATCGGTTTTTGGGACCCAACAAATTCACCTCATCGCCAACCGGTACCTCGCTCTCGCCATCCCTCCGCTTAATTTTAGTACGAACTGCATCAACCGCATCGCTCGCACAGCACCTACACCCACCAATCAGGAATTTCCTCCGTTTCATCTTCTTCTTCGACTTCTCGCTGCAATTCCTACTGTTCCTGTGATAACGATTTTTGAGATCCTGAAAATCGATCTCCGCCGGCTGAGAAATTAATAACCCCGCCCGAAAAATATCCCATTTCGATGATTTTCTCCTGCCGATAAGCCTGACCTTGTTCGCCGGAACTCGTGGTTTCGGCTGTTCTCCGCCGCTGCTGGTAATCGGCCCGCCGGAGGAGAAACGATCTTCGGAGCTCGAAGCTGACCGGATATTATCGCAGTAAGGCAAAATCCGGCCCTGGTAAAAGACGTCATCGGCGGCGCACATTTCGGGCTCCTTTGACACAGAGCAGAAAATGAAATCAGAGTCGTCGGCTGCGGGAGGGGTATTATCGTCTTTTTCATTTTCTTCTTTGGATTGATGAGTAGTATATGGGAGGTCGCACAACGACAGTGCGTCGTCGTCGTCTTCTTCTTCTTCTTCTTCATTTTGTGTTTCTATTACTTTGTTATCCTCCATTTAGAGACGGACAGAGAGAGAATATGTGAAGGAAAAAATAGTTTGTGATGTGAGATTTAACACTACCCTGTGGTTTGCTGTTTTAAATTGGACAAATTCAAAACCTTTCATTTAAATAAAAATAATACAACAGTCAATAAAAAGAATTAGTTGTCACATAATTCACAATGATTTGTGCCTTGAATATTATACTAATATAGATGTGGTGCGTGCGATATCATTCACTTTACTGCGGCTCAATACTTTTTGAGTAATTAATTAACCATTCATATTTCAATCATAATAATAATTGATTTCATGCCGGAATTTAATATTCTTAATAATTCACTTTTATACACACAATCAAATAATAAATAAGTTTAAGTATGATTGATATTTCAACCATCGTATCAACGGAAGAGCCTAAAATAATAGTAGTATATTTGTACCAACACTTTATAGTTAAGAAAATTACAAAATAGGAAAATAAGTTAATTATAAATCGACAATTAAGTCTAAACTAATGCCTATAGAATTAAACCTAAACTTTTGCTAATTATCTGTATATAAGCCCAAACTTTAGTTGCGCATCGGAATAAATACTTGTCTATTGGATTTATTTATGGTCATAATAAATTAGTATCAAAACTAAAATACTTGGATATAATTACATGATCTCACAAATAGACAACATTACCTTTAATACTTTGCACTTGCTTTTTTCGTTTCCCTTGGATGTTGGAGTGAAGGGTGTCTAATAACGGATAATATCTTCTATGTTATTCCAAAATGAAGTTGGTATTTCATGTGTAAACTAATTGTCATATTAAGTTTAAAGCATTATTTATAATAAAGCATAAATTGTGTGTTTTTATAAGATAATTTTGTACACATGATCTCTCGTCCGGTCAAATGATTGTTTTGCTGTCTGTTTAGAAGATTTTAACGACATTCACTGTCTTGTAGACAGATAGTGATGTTTGAAGGCAGGTATGCAAATAAGATAAATTTTAGGGAACTGAGTTGGTGAGAAGTTTTAATTTAGAATTTATATACATCAAAAAAAATTCGTGAAGGCTTGTGCAATGTCACGCTCCTAAATTAATGCACAGTTATGCATATTAATATGTGCCCACTTGTTTCCAACGTGCGATACTAAATTCAAATTTAAAATTGAAAAAGAATTAGGTCTTGTACGAATGTAATTGTTACTATATGTTCAATTGCCAATTTCTAGAGCTGATAATTCAATTTCTAGAATTGAAAATGAATTTTAAGAGTTTTTTTTTTTAATTAAAAGAATAGATGTATTAAAGGTGTTGAAAATCAATTAGCTCTTGTTTTAAACAAAGTTCGGAGGCAAGCTCCAAGAACTCGTAAGAGAGAAACTAGTTTTAGCGAAAAAAAATAAGATCATGAGCAACACAATTTTTCAAAAGTTTAATTCAAGAGAGACCATTGCAAATAAGTCGAATATCATCAAGTAGAAATGCGCAAGTGGCAGCACACTCCACCTCCTCTAACGCTCACATTATTTGCGTTCTCAAGAATACAAAAGTCAGAGAGATTGAAAACATTGAAAATAGAAAGAACTTCACGCATGGCCAGAAATTTGGCAATCTTATGATCGGTAAGGCCAACAACTTTCTCTTATTCATTCTCACGTAAAAAAACAAAAATATGTTTGGTTAGTTATTGTATTAACATGTTTGGAGATGAAAAAATGTTAGGTTTATAAATCTTGAATTTTCCATTTTACATAGAAGTGAAAATTGCTTGATTGAGTTTTCAAAATCCTATTTCCATGAAAAAGCAAAAACTTGGAAGGAAATGATTTTCAATAAGGCCTCACTTAAAATAATAAATTATTTCATAGTTTTAGAATAGTAAAAAATTGGACTTGATGATACTCGACTACCCTACCTTTACAATATTTACGACGACTTCATCAATTTTTAGAATTAACTTTTAAGTGTCAGCAAATCTTAATTCAACGTAACGTGTATTGAATCTATAATATAAATTAATTTGTTCAAGTTATCCATATCACAGTTTTCATGTGCTGGGGTTCAAGTAGAACTGTGCATACTATCTGGACCGGATCAGACCATAAAATACTGTTGGTTTGAATTGGTAGATCATAATTTTTAGAGAAAAATACTAAAAAGTACTATTTTTTGAAAATAATTTCCTAATTTACTTAGGGTTTGCTTCTTTTTTTTTTCATACGAGTTCATAGTCTAATACATTCTCAGTTAAAAATTTCTCTAAATTACGAGACTGTGATTAGAATCAATATTAAGTTATTTTTAGCATATCTAATATATTTAAGTTAGTTTAAATAATTTATTTATGATCATATAATTGAAAATAACCATCAAATTTTGTTACGTTCCCAATTTAATTTAGTGTTGTGTTATGCATTTTCCTTTTGATCTCTTTCTCTCCCTCTCTCTTTTCCTTTTGATCTCTCTCTACGTCTCTCTTTAAGTTGTCCAGATTTTGAAATTTCTAGTTCATCAAAATGTTCGTATTTTCAACATATTTATTATTTATATACAAGTCTATCATTGGGATTACTTGATGTTTATCATATCTCGCATCCTTATTTATTATTTATTGTTTATATACAAGGTTATTCGCATTTTTATTTTATTATTTATTGTTTATATACAAGCTTATTCGCATTCTGTTTACTTGTAGTTTATTTTTTCAGTTTTACTTTGAGTAATGAATGAGAATGCATTATAAACTCTGGGCACTGGTTTTTACACTATTCTTATTTATTATTTATTGTTTGTATACAATCTTATGTATATATTGGGTTTACATGTAGTTTATCTATTGTTTACTCTGATGCTTACATTCTATTTATTTACAATTTTTTTTTCAGTTTACTTCGTGCGATGAATGAAAATGTATTATAAACTCTGGACATTATTTTTCGTGTTTTATTTATGAATGAATTTATTTGTTAAGTGGAAATATGATATTATGATTCATAAGGTCCAACAAGATAGATAAATAATACAAAGAATTACAAATTGCACGTGTTATAAAAATAAATAAATTATCATCATATATTTAGATCTCGTGTGAGATTGGTCTCATATGAGACCACTTTTTACGAAATTTATTAATTGATCCGTACCAATTTCTTTGTCCGCTCCAACCCATTTATTTAATAAATAAAGAAAGAAAAAACATATTAGTTTTTTTATTTATCTCTCCTACACAAGCACACAGTGCCACCGTAGGACTCCGGCGGCTACCACCACCATCATTCACCGGTGATAGTTTTTTTTAAAAAAAATTATCATTGGAAGTGTTTCGTCTCTCTCATTCCGGATTTAGATTTGAACTCACTATTAGTTCTTCGATCACCGTAAATTTAAAGTCAAAGTCACAAATTCATCAACTTTGACCTCTGGTCTACAATAATTCATCGGGCCAAGTTTTGATTGATTACTACGTCTCAACTACTCTCGTTCTTCTCTACAAAATCACCAATTCAAATAAAAAAAGTTGTAAAAAAAAAAAGTCAAAATCCGTCAATTTTAAGTATTACAAAATTAGCTAAGAGTACCACAAATTCAATTAAAAGTCTAAAACTAAAAGTATCATAGACTTAGTTTAAAGTATCAAAATTCAAGTAAAAGTATCACAAAATCGAGTAAAACTAATACATGCCCCGTTTGGTAAAGAGAGGTTTGAGCCAAAATTAGAGGATTTGACTCAATTGAGAGGATTGACCAATCAGATTCTCTAATTGGTATGTTTGGTAAACAAATGTTAAAATTAACTTTTTGAGTCCAAAGAGCTAATTTTGAAAAAACTCCATATAGGAGCTTTTTGAGAAGAGAGGTTTTGAAGATAAATTGAAATGACGATTTTGTCCTCAAAGTACCAAAAAATAATTTTTAATTTACACACAAAAATTTATTACAATTAAATAATAGTAATAATTATCCAAAATAAATTTAATATATTAAGAAATTTACAATTCAATTTTTTTATAAATAATAATTTTTAAATAATAATTATCTTTCTGTAAAAGTTACTTTAATTATTCAATATATTATGAATTATGTTATTAATAAAAGAAATGCTGAACAATAAATTGTGTAAATGCCCATTTTTGGTCATTTTACACGATCAAACATCTATCAACTCTCAAATATTTACCAAACAACTTTATACACACTGCTCATTATACAATCAACTAGTCAAATCAGCCGCTGATTGCAGAGCCGTTATGTTTTATATGTTTACATCTATTTTTCTTAAATAAAAATCAAGGTATCATAAAAATATTGTTAAAATGTTGCAAGAAATATAGTTGAACTATCACATATTTTTATAATTTATTTTTTTTCTCACATCTATGCATATTACATTTAGATAATTAAAATTAGGGGTTTTGACCATTTAGGCCAAAAGAAAATATATGTATTCCATTAAATCCAAACAATATTTCATAGATTTTATATATTTATTTCCTATGATACATACTTAATTTACCCTGATAACTAAACTGAGCACAAATCTTCTTCTACTCCTACGGTCCCTAAGAAAAAGCAAAGAAAATAAAATTCTTGTGATTCCATTCCCCAAATCTCGCTCGTAATCCTTATCAAATACTCCATCTGTTTCAAAATATAAGTCGTTTTGGAAAAAAAACACACTTATTAAGAAACCTAGATAAATGAGTAAATATTTAAAAAAAAAATTCGTAAACTAACCAACTTCCTTTTATCTTACTCTCTCTCCTCAAATATTTCAATTCCCAATTCACTTTTTACCTTTTTCTTTCTCTCTCTCCTCAAATATCTCAATTCTCAATTCACCTTTTTACCTTTTTCTTTCTCTCTCTTCTCCTAAATTTGTGTGAGAAAAGCAAAACGATTTATCACGAAGGGAGTAGCAGTCAAGATGATTTCTCTGATTCCATTTATAGTTCCCCGCAGCTCAAATTTCATACTCTCTTCATTATTAATTTCCGGATATTTTGGGCATCTAATTTTCTGTAGCAATACTGATGTCGACCGGAGTGGGTGGAAATACAGAACACAAGTAACTGTGTTCTACGGTTCAGGCTTTTTCCTTTTTTTTTTCTTGGGAATTTTCATTTCAGTTTACTCGATTCTTGTAATATGAATTAATTCAAGTAACTACATGGATAAAATTTCATACTGATTGGGGATAACCTCCCAATCTTTTCGGTAAACAATGCTTGACTGAATTACATACTCTGAAAATTTCATACTCTCCGAATCTCACAGTCTGATCTATTCAGTTAATTCAAATAAATATTCAGGTAAGATGTAGGAATTCATACTATGAGAATTTATGAATATTATACCAAATTAGTTTAGTTGTGGTGATGTAAAATGAATTAATTCAAAAAACTACAACTTAGGGAAAAAGGATCCGTGCACCGAATTACTCACCATGAACTTCATAATGTAATGTCGGTATGTCGGTTGAATGAGATATTTTGCTGATTTAATTTCACACTAATTTCGAAAAGGCCAATGAATTTCATACTAATTTCGACAAAGGGTTTCGTTTGAAATTCATACTTGTTTTTGTAGAATATCATACTTGTTTCAGAATAAATAGGGAATGTTTGAGATTTAATACTAGCTTATTCAAATCTCATACTAAGAATACTAATTTTGAAACCACAATTAGTATTTCATACTAATTTTGAAAAAGGGAATGAGTTTAGTATATTTCATACTAAATATGTTTTGGATATTATTTGGTGATGCGTGGATATTGACGTTACATTATTATTATTATTACTATTAATTTTATTCTTATTATTATTCTTATTATTATTATTTCAAATGATTAGGGTGTTTTGTTAGGCTGTTATAAAATCAGGTCACTTGATATTAAAAATGACCAAAGCGTTGATTGCAATATTCTCCGATCACATCTTTTCGTTCTTTTGTTATTCAGTATGTAAATGGTAAATAAAAATCCAAGTTAGTATGCATTTCTTCCGATTAGGTCTTGCACGATATGTATCTAAACTTGTAGAGTGAAATTCACTTTAGTTTTGGTTGTTCAGACTTTACACAAGCATTTAAATCTGTTCAGTCTAGTTTTCATGCATGAATCATTTTTTCAGGTATACACAAAATAATGTATCTCAATTTAAGAGATAAACAATGTAGTGCAGGATTAAACCAGGTCAGTTTAGTATGATATTCATGTTGGTTGCATGATTTAGTAGGGAACCCAAATTTGCATGAATTAGTAGGGAATTCAGTTCATTAATCGTGAACAAATATGATAGTGTAAATATGAGTGCATTAGTTCAGTGCATTCAATATGATATGATAGTGTGTATATGCATTACCTATTTTGCTGTAAACACTTTTTACTTGAAATTTCATACTAGTTAGCATGAATGAAAATAGTGTATTCATGTTAATTTATCTCTTTTGATCTTCTGTAAAGTTTGTCCGGATATGACTCTATTTATATATTACATGTTTATGGAGGAGAAATAAATTATCATTTAAACACTCAAAGAATTTAGAGTGTTCTCAGTTAAAATGACCTATTTTCTCAGTCAAGATTCGATTCACTGAATTTCATACTATCTTCTTCGACTTTCATACTATGAATATTTAAGAAATCTTAATCAAACTTTAATCGTATTGTATGAATTTAACATGAGAGTGGAGCTTGATTCACTATTAATATACTACTTACGTTTAGCATGTCTTATTCAATCTGTTATGACAAAACTTTTTCTATGTCTTATTAATAATCATAATACTTTTGGCTTAAAATAGTAGTATGAAATAAAAATATAGTATTGATTTTTTTTTTGGTCCATAAACTTACAGTAGAGTCGTGCATCCTAGTATTTTATACAGATTATCATGTATCTCTACCATTGTTTCGAGCAGTGTTGTCAAAATGCGATTGAGTATTTCATACTAAGTGAGTTCAGTCTTTAGTTACATTGATTTTCATACCTAAATCTCATACTTGTTTTTAAGATTTAATTTCATACTTTACTAGTTGGGTTTGTTTTGTTGAATTTCATACTTGTTTTATTGTTAATTTGGTATGATATAATTCATACCACTACATCGTATCTCAAAATTCCATTCCATGTGCTAGAATCCATTCTTCTGAATTTTGAACGAAGTAATATAATAATTTCAGACAAACCGTAGTCATTACATACTTGATCGAAGGCAGATGGAATGGAACGTCATTTTTAATATAGTATGACCCGATTGCGAATTGTTGTTGATATCGCAGTCAACTAAGGTCTACTTTGGCAAGCATTGTTAGTGTTGTTGGGCGACATAGGAAAAAGATTACGACTGAGCATTTGGAATCTATGAAAAAGACACCCTTTTATATTTTATTCATGTCCATATATAGCCATACATTTGATTCAACGGACTGCAGAATGCTAGGTTGTAAAACCGCAGATATTGTCTACTCCTTTAGGCAGAATACAAAAAAAAATAGTACTTGGTGGCCAGGAGTTATCATTGACTAGAAATGATGTAAAATATATTTTTGGTATTGTAGATGGGAAGAATGTTATTGAATTTTTCAAGGGTAGGAGGGGTGATTGGAAGTTCTGCAATAGGGTGTTTGGCGATGTTCAAGAATTGAAACAAAAAATTGTTAAAGATAAGCTTAAGTTAATATTGTATAGGGAAAAGGCGCTGCCTTACGATGTTGACGATGTGGTTAAGCTTATTTGTTTAATATTAATTTCTACACTCTTCTTTTCGATTAGTGGGGTGACGATAACTTGGGGTTCGGTGGAGTATGTAGAGGACCTCGATAAAATGAGGAGCTATGATTGGTAGGGTGCCATTTTGATGACACTACTGGAATCCATGATAGAGAAGCATGATAATCCATACAAATTACTTGGATGCACGACTCTACTACCTGTAAGAATATGAACAAAAAAAATATCAACACTATATTTTTATTTCATATTACTATTTATTTACAAAATAGTATGATTATTAATATATTTATTATAATGTTTTGAAATCCCTTTTTTTATAGTATTGGCTATGTGAGCTTACACGTTTGATTGAACAAAGGCCTGCGACAGAGCCTATTCCAAGGTTGATGAAGTGGCACTTACCAGCATTACAATCGAAAGTAAACAAAGAGATGCTGGTGAACCTGATGATAGATCAGGTAAAAGTGTTGCGTTGTTTAACCAAAAGTTAATAGCATTATGATGATTTAAAATTCATTATAGTGCAGGACCTCGTGTGATTTATGATATTTTTTTATTCTTTTTATGAGAATTAAATATGGATAGAATATGTATTGTATGTAATAAGTATGTGTTTTAATGCATTGGGTCATTATTCGCTTATCCGGGTAGGGATTTTTCTGCTAGTAATATCATTAATAGTATGAATTGTGCGTATTATGACTCAATTTGGTACGGACTGTTTTATATAAAGTATAAATCTATTAACCATATTAATGTTTGTGAACTTCCTGGCACATTAATACACTACATATGTTTCGGAAACTAGGTTGTATGTGGGGATCTAGAACCAACCAGTGCAGAAGTGAGTATGTATGACGGATTGAAGACCTAAGAGAGAGCAAGGTGGTAAATTAGATCCGACTACTATTTCCAAGGCAAAAGACAAATCCAACATAATATGCTCGGCCATCCGCGTTGTGAAGCATGATGCAAGTATCTGCTATTCTCGACATAGATTGACCGCTGGAGATAAAAGGCCGGTGCTAGACGTCAATGCTGCAGATAAATGTGAATCCGCATACCAGATGAAGTGCGTCGCATTTCAAGTTAAATATCAAGAATCATAGTTGAAGAATGAACAATTGAGAGATAAAATAGTTACGCCCGAAGCCGGAAAAGAAGTTTTCGATGCTGTCCCATTGACAGTTGAGTTGTCAACATTGGCTGGGCAACAATTATCATATGTTGAGATTCTCGATAGATTGAACAGGGCAGAGATGATGTTGCGAAATGCAGAAGATGAAATGAAGACAAAGGAGAAGAAAACGAGCAATCTGAATGACAAGTTAGTAAAAAGATACACCGAGTTGTCGGAGTTACAAGAGAATTATCAGTCAAGGGGGAAGGAGGTGGAAGAGTTAAAGAATCGTGTTGCGGAGCTTAAGAAAGAGTTGATGGAACAGAAGGAGTAAAACAAATACCAAGCCGAGCAAATCCATAGGCTAGATGACAGGTATGCTTTGGGATTATATTTTCCTCTCGCACTATATTTTGGTAATAGTATGTAATTTTAGTAATAGTATGTGATTTTATTAATAATATGGAATTTAAACGTAATCTGGAATTTGAATAATAGAATTAAGACCACAACTTTTATGAAAATAACATCGTTTCTTGTATCGATATTTAATATTTAATCTTTTAGTTCAAGAATGCAATCATTTTTGTTTAAGTCACCCAAAAATCGACCGTGTAGGATATATGAAATCGAAGTTGAGCCAGAGGTGCATGCAGTGACACAAGAGCTTTTAGCGCAGCCGAAAGATGTTGGGGATAAAGACGTGATGAAGCAAAGTTCAATGGTGAGGCGAATAAAAGAAAAGCAAAGGAAAAAAACGTTTGATGATGATTTCGAGTACGACAATATCACTAAGAAGCGTAAGCAAACTGATGGACAAGAGGGGCAAGTGAATATACAAATTCCCATGAAGTCGAAGACCTTTTCAGATAGTTCGAGGTTCCTTAGTATGCTTGATAGTAAGTGCAACGGACATTTTGGACACCTCTTATCTGTTTTATGTCTGAAGGAATTGGTACGTGCAGTGAATATAGGGATCGGGTAAGCTATTCCTCGCGCAATCTCTAATTTAGTGTATTTTCATCGCCAAAATATTAGTCAGGGTATTAATCATCACATTTCATTTGTGTGCAGCGAGTCAGTGTACTATGATCCAACCACTCGCGTCTTAGTAACTGTGGGTAACATAATGAAAATCCTGAAAGGTGTATACATAAGCAACACGGTAAGTATGAGATTATTGAATCTGTCTGTATTTGGATTTCAAAGATCAGCAAAATTTATATTAGATGTATAGTATACATATGGAATTTTTTAGTTGGGATTCCAGCTAGTATGGTTTCATAGTTATAAGTAGGGAATTGAGAAAAAGTGTAATTGTTGCATACCAAGGTGTCAAGTAGCATGTGATTTCCTATAGTATGGATTCTGGCCTAATCCAAATTCCATAATATTTTTTTGTTTACTTTGTCCGAAGATTGTCGATGCGTTTGGACAATATCAATTGAAGAAACACAATCAATCCGGGAAATTCACAATAATTGATGCAAATTGTTGGGTACATACAAACTATGTCTAAATTAATATTTTTCCAATTTATTTTTTTCTAATCAACAATCTTGGTAACTCAGATGCGCATTGTTAAGGAGAAAAGCACTATTTTAATAAATAGGGTGTTCGAAACTGCGGCTCATGGTGAAGGTGTGATTTTGATGCCTATTTTGTCGACTGGATACAACAGGGGAAATGTACCTTATCACTGGACATTGTTGGTCTTTGATTCTCCACACGAATATTGGAGATTTTATAATCCAATGTCATCGTTACAACAAAAGACAAAGGATGAATTTAAGGATGATGCAGAAGAAATGGTATAATGTTTGTAAATTAATGCATGTTCAAGTTATTTGAGATTTATCTTCTACTTTCCAGCCACTTGACTCAACTTATTAAAAAAAAAGTTTGAGACCATAATGCCCATTTTTATTCGTCTTTTAATGAAAATCTTTTCCACATTTGCAGAAGCATATCATAGAAGATGCAATGAACAAAGCTGCAAGCAAGTCGGTTATAGTTGCTACACAAGACAGACACCTCCCGCTAATTAACATGACAAACATTCCACATCAAGGACAAACGTAAGTTAAATTATACTTTAGTTGACCTCCATCTACACTTTTCTCTTTCATATTATCATTGTCTAAATATTTGAAATACATTCTACAGATGATAAAACACGTATTTAACGCATTCCGTTTAGTACACTTCAATTGTGTCTCATAGAGTTGGATCTTTATGATCAGTATTTTTTTTTTTAATCACAGGAACGATTGTGCAGTATATGTGTGTTACTTCATGCAACGAATATTACAAGGGAAAGTTCTACCTAAACGGTTGAAGAAGGACCAAGTACTTAGGTTTAAGGATGAGATGATTGAAGTAATCATGTAAAAATAATGACTTGTACAATGTTTTGAATATTTTCCTAGCGTCGCTAATGTTTAGTGAAGTAGTAAGCATAATTCTTGGGTTCACTGCTCTGGTTTTTGGAAGTTGTTTGGTTGTTGAACAAATTGGTATGCTTATAGGTATTTTCATTTCAGTTTACTTGAATGCTTGTAGTATGAATTAATTCAAGTAACTACATGAATAGAATTTCATACTGATTGGGAATAGCCTCCCAATCTATTCAGTAAACAATGCTTGACTGACTTACATACTCTGAAAATTTCACTCTCTCCGAATCTCAAATAACTATTCAGCTAAGATTTAGGAATTCATACTGTGAGAAATTATGAATTTCTTATCAAATTAGTTTAGTTGTGGTGATGTAGTATGAATTAATTCAAAACGCTACAACTCAAGAAAAAAGGATCCGTGCACCGGATTACTCACTAAGAATTTCATAATGTAATGTAGGTATGCTGGTAGAATGAAATATTATGCTGAATTAATTTCACACTTATTTCGAAAAGGCTCATGTATTTCATACTAATTTCAAAAAAGGGTGTCGTTTGAAATTCATACTTGTTTTTGTAGAATACCATACTTTTTTTAGATTTAACAGGGAATGTCTACAATTTCATACTACCTTCCTCGACTTTCATACTAAGAATACTAATTTTGAAAATGAAATTAGTATTTCATACTAATTTCCAAAAAGGGGCATGAATGAAATTTTAACAGATCATCATGCATTTCTACCATTGATTATAGCACTGTCGTCAAAATTCGATTCACTATTTCATACTAACTGAGTTTAGTATATTTCATACTAAATATGTTTTCGTGCAGTGTCGTCAAAGTTCGGTTCACTGAATTTCATACTATCTTCTTCGACTTTCATACTACGAATATCTATGGAATTTTAATCAAATTTTAATCGAATTGTATGAATTTAACATGATAGTGGAACTTGATATCAAATAACCACTTTCTAGTAAATTACTCAGTCGGTGGGGAAAAAAAGAAGGGAAAATTACCCTTTGGTAATTAACGTATTAATATACATAAGACTAACAATCAAGCTAAAGCTGAAGAAGTGCAGAGTTGAATTACATAATAGAAAAATAAATATCACAATAATTATGACCTTCTGTTATATAGTTTCAATTATATCCCTCAATTTTCAACATTCACCAACAATTTCACGGACCATTGACATTTTATAAGGCATACAACATAAACGCATGCTTGACGATTGAAGTATCATCTTCAGTATCATTATCAACAATCGCAACCAAACTATTGTGCTCGACGATAGAATGTTCATCTTCAGTAGCATTATCATCAATCACAACCAAATTAGGTATATTCAAATAAAACTTTAATGAATCCAAACTTAAAAATAACCCAATCAATTAATTTCATTCTATATTCTTCGAAACATTATTGTAAATCCCTTTACAATAACCAACTCAATCTCCATATAAAGTTTACAATTTTCAACATTCAAATACATATTTGACAAAAACTAACACAATCCACAAGATGAATTCGAAGAAAATTACATGACATCAAAATATATGAAAATAATAATAATAAAAATGAAATGCCCAACGCACTCAAGTTAGTGGCTCCGTGCAAGTCTTTTTGTTGTGATGACCAACGTGGCCACAACTACCACATCTGATACTCCTCGGAATAATTTCCCCTCTTGATAGCTTCCTCTGCTTCTTTGTTCTTCCAGGAGGACGCCTGGTTGATGGTGGATCAATATTTGTTTCTTCCACTGAATCTTGCGACACGCTAAACATTGGGACAGAGTTAATAGGATACGAGTAATAATGCTTATAATTATCCGCACTGAAAAGAATTTCAACAAAACATGATAGAGGCCTGCCATCTCTGAGTATGCATGCCATCGCATGGGAACAAGGCAATCCACACAACTGCCACTGCATACATGTGCATGTATGTGCATCAATATTCACCTCGACAGAAGGGTCGCTGGGCACTTCGAATATGTATTCTGAAGATGCAGTGATAGCCCATAACCTCCCTTCGTCAGTTAGTGTGGAGTTTTTTTTCATAATTGATGGGCATAGCTCCTTTGTCCAGACCCTGCTCCGGATTTCCCTATCTTCACGGAAAAAACATATAAGTTAAGACCCTGTTATTAGTATTTGAGATTTTAAATTCCGCACTAACCAAATTAATATATTAAATGTAAAATCAGTTAAGACGTCGAGCTTATGTAAATTGTCAAACATATAATATGAAGAAGTTGTTTGAATTCCATACTAATTATGGCAAATACATGTCACATACCCTGAATTTGTTTCATCATCTTAACCCGAATATGATCGACCAATTTTGTTATAGGTAAAAATCTTTCTTTCAATATCCGGCTATTGAAAGATTCGGTGGCGTTAGAACTCATCTCACCATACCGCTGGCCTATGAAATATGCATTCGCCCAATTAGTTGAATCCATACCATAAACAAATCTCTTGGCCATTGCTCCCCCCTCACTTAGAAACTTACTCATACTCTCATAAAATGCAATAATTGTCGGCGCATAAGCAGCTTTTCTCAGAGGCCACACAAGTCTCTCCCGCAAATTATTTGAACAATGACGGCCACTAAATTTATCTTTCAAGTTCATCTTCAAATGATTGAGAAAATGTCCATGTGGGCAACCCGGAAAAATCTTACTCATACCTTGAAGAAGGCCGGGATTTCTATCAGACACAAATGTGATTCGACGATGTGGCGAAATTATTATTTCAAATTTACTAGAAACCACTCCCAGTTGTCGATATTTTCTGAATCGACTACAGCAAATGCGAGCGGGTAAAGGCCTGTAGAAACTGACAAGATGAGTGCGACATACTATTAATATAAAATTCCACACCAACTCCAATATCTATTGATACTATTGAAACGGACTACAGCGAATAACATGGAATTAATTCACACTATGCTCATTTTACTCCAATTCTTGTAGTATGAATTAATTCATGCTATTCTCATTTTAGTTCTTGGGAATTTTCATTTTAGTCAGAGCATAGAATTACATGCATGGAATAATCTCTAAAACATATTTAGTATGAAATTTACTAAGCTCATTTAGTATGAAAAAGTGAATCAAATTTTGACGACACTGCTCGAATCAATGGTAGAGAAGGATGATAATTTGTACAATATACTAGGATGCACGACTCTCGTACCTGTATGCTTATGGACCAGAAAATCAATACTTCATTTCCATTTCATACTACTATTTATGTACAATATATTTTGATTACCAATATGTTTTCTATAGTGTTTTTCTGTCCTTCCTTTATAGTATTGTCTACAAAAGAAAGAATCAAGTATGCTAAACACTTTGTAGAATATTTTATGAAATAGTGAATTATCACAATAATCATTAACATACTAAACGTATATAGTATGAAATAGTGAATCAAGTTTCATTCTCATGTTAAATTCAAACAATTCAATACGAATATGTATACAGTTCCTACCAACATAACGAATATAAATAACATGTTTCTTCCCATTGAAATAATAAAAAAATAAAAAAGGACAAAAACATAATATTAGAGTTAGGTAAGGGGTTAAACCATTATCTCCATCCTTCGCAGTTGCACATAGAAGATGACCCTTGAACTTTCCTTTTAAGAATGTTCCATCCAGAAACAACAACGGCCTACAATAATTGAACCCTTCAATGCACGAAGCAAATGAAACAAACAACCGTTTGAAATGTTGTGACCCCTCCTTTTGCTCTAACACGATGTGCGACCGAGGATTGGATTTCAGGACACAGTTGATGTACAAAGGCAAGTCTCCAAACGAATCGCTAATATCACCAAGGGCAATATTCCTGGCCTTATCCACACTACAAAAGGCTATTTTGTATGAAATAGATAATCCGTATTTGCTGGAAAACTGATTCATAACGTCGATGGGTCTCCTGTTCAGATTTTCTCGCACATCTTCTAAAATCAAGATTGACACCAACTCTGCACTAACACAGTTCTGTTTTAGAGCTAGAAACCACGATTCACATGTGTGGGTATTATTAATTTTTCTCACGTAAAAGAAGACATTAGTACGCTCTCTGGTTGCGTGCACATACCAACTACAATCTTCTTTTATGCACTGCGTTGTAACCCTCGACAAAGTGTTCTTCAGAAATTTAAAGTCAAAACCACCACCAATTGCAGTCTTGCGAAGTCAAAATTCTAAATTCTTTCGCACCACCCTCGTACTTTTGCCCTATCATCGATACTTCTCTTTCCCAACCCGCTGTCAACAAAGTCTTTGTATGGCTGGGGCAGAAACTAGGAAGCAAATCCTCTTCAACTAGCTAATGACCAATGTTAGATGATTCTATTGGCTCTACGGTATCAACCACTTCATCATTATTTGATATATCAATCCTATTTGAAATGTCAACCCTGACACGTACTAATCCAAATGATATTACTAGATTTACCATGCTTTTGAAATTAGACTCGTTAGCTAAAACACATCTCGGAAATTCAGGAATTGAATAGTGCATCATCAACTTAAGTTTATCAATTTTCTTTTAGTGTGATGAAATCTTTACCAAAAGTGTGTCAAAGTTGAACCGTGCTTCTACTCCAACGACCAACGTCTCTCCTCCGTTAACGCATAGTAAATAAATAACCCCATAACCTGCCAAACCTATAAAGGCACCAGAGAAAAAATATTTTCAATAAAGATAAATATATCAAACAAATTTATAGTATGAGATTTCAAGTAATTTCAAACATGTCAGAATTCAGTCTAACTTAAACTAGATTTCGCCTAGTGTTTACCGTATGTATATAAACTGATTACTCATAATAAATCATCAAATCCTGCTTCCCATTGAAGTAAAAAAAAAAATCAATGATATGAAGTAAGGAATTTCGAGTCAAGCAATGTCATGTAGTTAGAAACTTAAACTCAACTAAAAAGTGTGAACTTCAAAGAACTTTTTGTAAAATGACAAAGTTCGATACAAAAAATGGTTGTCCATACTAATGCGTTCAGATAACGATTGAACAAAATGAAAAAAAATAAAAAAATCCGAATGATTACATAAGTTTTACGGAATTGAACAAGTAAAATACGAGAGTAAAAGAACCATACCAGTGTCAATTTCTATTGTCTGCTTAATCTATTGCAACATTGAGTTTTGTTTGATTACAGAGGATCAACTTCAGAATTCTGACACCAGGGAAAATTCAAGCTTGAGGCGAAACATGAATCTTTATTTTGAGTTGGAAAATTGAGAGTGGATGATGAAAACCAGACTTCCATGAGTCAGAATGGGAAAATAAATATGTAACAGAATTATCAGATTAATCATTCTCCATTTCCCAAGCAGAACGGCACGCAAGACGGGAAATTTGGTATTCGGTTGAGGGAAAAGATGTCGTGAGTTTATTTAGGGACGAGATGGTCAATTCCTATTTATAATTTATTGATTAATAATATTAAATTGGCCTATATGGGACAGAACTAATTAAAAGGATTAAATGGTAGAAAGAAGTTTGGTTTTGTCACTAAATGGTGATTTTCCCTTAAAATTATTACGAAAGATTGATCACGTATCACAAAACATATTACATAAAAGTATCATATGTTTTCTAATACTTTAGTGTATTTTGTAATACTTGATAGAAACTTATAATATATTGTATTTCCACCTAGAAACTGTGATACTTTTAACATAAGTTGTTATACTTTTACAATGCTTTGTGATACTTTTACATAAATTGTACTATGTAATACTATTACCCAAAGTTGTGATACTTTTATATTAATTTTTATACTTTATATAGGAGTATAATATATAATATTTATACGTAAAGTTTGATACTTTAACTCAAATTGTGATACTTTTAACTACATACTACAGTAATCGGTAATATATTATTATGGAAATATCATATTCTTTTTAATACTTGTAAATGAGTTTGAAATACTTTTAGCTAAACATGCGATACTTTTACTATAATTTATCAAAACTCACTAATTTTGTGTAATCATTTTACTTTACTTGATTTGTGTTGCTTCTTGATTACTTAATTATCGTATGATTGACTTTCCTACTTTTCATGGTGGTAATATAAATCAAAATAATAATGTCAATATGTAACAATCACACCACAATAACTTGAAATCTAAAATGAAATCATAAAAGTCTAACTCTAAAATCTCAAAATTTCCATTTGTACTACAAAATATATTACAAAAATACCACCAAAAATCTCATCCCATGAATCACCAAAAACAAAAAAAAAAAAACAATTTGTCCTACACAAGTGACAATGTAAGCACTACTAAGCTAGCTCTTCATCTCTACTCTCAAGAGCAACATGATCATTTCCCATTAGGCCAAAACATCAAATACACCACGAAATAAAAAAACAAGCTCAATCGTCATCTCCAACATAAATGTCAAAAACCAAGATTTGTAACTTGTCACAGTTCTCATCACAAATATCACAAAACTCATCAACCCCCCACACACATAAAGCGCCAGCGCGAAATCACCAAGAAAAAAAACATTACAAAAATATAAACAAACAACAACTGTAAATATCATATAACACAAAATGAACACGCACGCACACATCACACACAAACAACTGCACACACTCTCGCGTTATGACTACGCAGAAAAATCTCCCCGAAAAGAATGGTAGAAAAGAGGAGAGAGAGTGACGAGAAAGAAAATTAAAAATAAAACTAAAAGGCCTACGGTCGTCGGTGCTGATTCCATCATCGATTTTAAAGTATAAATCGATAATATCGTAGATTGAAACACAAGGTGTTGAGCTGTGATTGTCGATCTAAATCTGGCCCGATTAATCGTCGTCGGTCGGATGTTAAAATTCACAAACTGTAGACTTTGATTCCATATCTAAGGTGACTTGAACACTAGGTCGTAAATTCAATTATGGATTTAGAACGAGGGGGCCGAGAGGAATCAAATTATATATATATATATGGGTGGGTTCAAATGATAACCATGTCCTTATATGCGAACCTGCGAACTAGTGCTTTTATTATATACCAGCAGTATTTTTATTATACAATCACAGTGCATTAATATTTCAGTTATATAAACAGTAGTGCTTTTATTATATAATCTTAATGCTTTTAATTAAATAAAGAAATACACAAAAAAATCTGATCCATCCATTTAATTAGATCTAAGTCCCATAATTGACCATAGGTTCACATATAGGGACATGATTCTCATTTGAATACACACACACACACACACACACACACACACACATATATATATATATATATATATATATATATATATATATATATATATATATATATATGTTGAATTTCTTGGCAGGAGACACTAGCCGTCACCGGGGACGACGGTTGGCGGTGGCATAATAATACGAGAGAGAAACGGAGTAGAGGGAATGGGGATGGGTTGAAATGATTTTTATGTTTTGTTTTTTTCCTATTTGTAGTTATGGTTTGAAAGCGGTGGGTCGGGCAGTTAGTGAGTCAGGTAGGTGGGTATGGTAAAAAGTGATCTCATATTATGACACTGGTGTATAATAAAAAATGATCTTATATTATGAAATCAGTCTCACCCAAGTATTTAACATTATCTATAATCATAGAGATTATATATAAAAATGCGATTAAAAATTGGGCAAATAAAGTAACTAATAAACAAGTTGCAAAAATCACGTATTTAAGAATTACATTTAAGTCTTATTTTTGGTTAGTTATCACATAGTTAAGGATTCCATTGTGAAGATTAAAATTACGTAAAAATGAGAGATTTTATATATGATTAGATATGAATGGTACCCCTCCATTTCATTTCAAATCTCGTTTAGAAGTTAAATTTTGTTTCAATTTAATTATCGTTTTAGGATTTTTTTTTTTTTACCCATTTTTTTCAACTTTATACCACTTATTTAAAGAAACGAAACAAATTTATGATAATAAATAATTATAATTAAAGAGGCAAGATAGTTTAATTATAAATATTATTAATTGATTAAGGGAGTATTAGTCAAATTTATATGTTACTTAATTTTTGGCATAAATTCTAAAATGACACTTAATAAAAAAATAGAGGGAGTAACTTTTTTAACTATAGATATAAAAATGAAATTAGATATCTATATCATTTTCTCTAACTTTTACAAGACTTCAATCGAGCCAGACAGTTGCGGTCTGGTACAGATCGTAAATGGACTGCTTTGTTTTCTCATCGTCCATTTTGACATGGGTTTTCAATCATTGAGATAGGCCCTAAAATGTTTGTTTAGTGAAGCTTTTCATTTTATCAACAAGAGGAAACAAAACACCATTTCATTCTTTGAAGTTTCAATTCCAATGAAATTTTAAATCGACAGAAACTTAGTTAAGATATAATAGTAAAATTGTATTTGGGGCTGAAGTTTCATACTGTGCGTGCTTTGAGACACTTTTTTTTTCTTTTTTCTGAATGGCAGCGTTGTCAACGATTGTGCTGGAGAAGAAATGAAGATAGATGATTAGTTACATGGGTTTTGTTTGGTCCAAAATCAAAAAAACAAATTAAGCAGCTTACAGACTCATATTATGTTAATTAAACATACACTTAAGGGGGGGGGGGAAAGAAAATAATAATTGTAAAATTAAATAGAAAAAAATACTAGATTATTGTCCATTCCAGTCCGTATTGTAAAATTACGGGTTGGACAAGACTGGACGGTCACATCACAGGTCAGGTCCGAGCAATTACAGTCCAGTCCAAATTTGCACACCCCTAAGTTTAAGAACTCGTCTTTACACCAGATTTGGACACCCCTAAGCTCAAGAGCTCATCTTTACACTGAACAACACTAAATTGAGTATGTGCGCACCAGATTTGGACACCCCTAAGCTCGAGAGCTCACCTTTACACTGAACAACACTAAGTTGATTATGTGTTTTACACTGGACAACACTAAATTGAGTATGTACGCACACCACATGTGGTCTACAAGGTCTATATTTCCTGAAATTTATGCTCCCAAACTACACCCATGCTCCCAAACTACACCCATGGGTGTGTCTCTGTCTCCCAGTTTTTTGGGGTCATACCTACCTCAAGGGATAATGTGAATTATCATACATTACATAAATTGATCGGTCAGTTCGATCTATTTTAAGAGAAAACTCGAAACACTAAATTATAAATTAAGTTTGATGGTTGTCATAATGGAACATACTAAATTGACTGATCAATTCGTGTCACATCAGAATTTGGTATTAAACAATCCAATGGATTTCAAATGGGACCTAACAAACTCACCAATCAACCCATACTAACATATAAATTTTTAGCACTTATAGCATAATACCAATATTGTAGAAATCGGCACAGGCGGTGCCTACGCACTTGGTGGGCATAAATCGAGCCAATATTGCCTAAATCGACAAAAAAATTACTTAGATTAACAAATCGTCTAGATGGCAAAAAAGTTGGGATGGGCGCTCCAACATAGAGAAAAAGTTATATAAGTTAGCCTAAACTAGAGGTGTCCAGCGGTTTGCACAAATCGGCCAAACTGTCGGTTCGAACCGGCGGTCAACAGATCGATTAACCGTTGACCACGGTTCGAACCGGAACCGAAACCGCCAATAAGGCAGTTCGGCTACGGTTTGAAATCGGTTCAAACCAACGATTTGTTCTTAAAAAAAACAGTTCAAATAGGCCAACCGAACTGTGAACCGGCGGTTCACAAACTGCCGGTAACCGGCCGATTGTACGGTTCAATTGGTTTGAGATTTTTGGACAAACCAAACCAACAGTTCGAATCGTGAAGCGACGGTTCGAACCGTTTGGACACGTCTAACCTAAACGCTAAGCCAGCGCACTAGTATATATATATAATTGAGTTTGTAGACAACCCAGAGGCTAGCCAGTGCCCAACCATTTACCTAATTGGTAGAAACAGCTCATCTGCCTCCGGAAGAAATCTGCCTCCGGAAGAAATCAGAAATCGAGAAACGCAATAAACTATATATATAATTGAGTTTGTAGATAGCCTAGAGGCTAGTCAGTGCCCAACCATTTGCCTAATTGGTAGAAACAGATGATATCATCTGCTTCCGGAAGAAATCGAGAAATTTCTTAGAAATCCTACAAGATCGGTTTGTAGGATAGATGTTATTTCTTCAACAATTTCTGATCTCTGGTGGACCTCTTAATAGGATTCGAACCCAAATTCGAAGAATTTCTTAAGAATCCTACAACTCTGGTGGACCTCTTAATAGGATTCGAACCCAAATGAGATTCTGAAAGAAAGAACCGATCAGGATTCCCATGAAAGGAACTTGCCTAATACTAATGCGTCAAGTTTGAAGATTTTTTAATCCGTACTTGTGCTCCATAGTTGTTCTCTGACTTGAATTTGAAGGTCGTTTATATGTTATGATTCAAATTTTCAAATTCAATCCCCAACCACAACAAACAATATGATTCAAATTTTCAAATTCAATCCCCAACCACAACAAACAAAGATTGCTATTAATTATTCACAGAACTCTAAATAACCAATATTTAAATCCTACATTACACAACATAACCAAGATTTAAATCCTACAATATAAACCCAGTTAAGTTGTCGAAAATGAATCCGAGTCCCCCAAAAAAGAAAAAAGTCATCGACATTGTCACTGCCGGTGGTGTACTTAATATATAATCATTCTCCGTTTTATTGATCTCAAAATTACACGGATGCATTTTATAGTACATATGAAAACAAAGATGAACTCAAAAGACCATAATTCAATTCAAACATTTGAAGCCACACCACAAAAGGAATTAATACATGGCAATTACACAACACTAAGGTGCGCCTTGTTGGGTAATAGCATCAGTGGAGGAGAGCTGAGCCTTCCGATCGGCACCGCCACCGGAAAGGGTAGGGGCATCGGTGGACCCGGCGGCGCCATGGCCAGGTTTGGGCTCGAGATGGCCCTCCGTGCCGTACCCTTGTTTCTTGTAGTCCTCCAAGTCCTTGTACTGTGTGTATGGGCTTGTTTCCGTTGGCAACCCTTCTAAATTTACTTTCTTGTCCTTCTCATCTTTCTTCTCCATCTCGCAGTGTATATTGTAGAATTTCTATTTTCTCTATTTTAAGGTATCAATTTTTGAGGTCCGATTTATAAGGTATCATGATTTGTGTCGTGGCGCCACGTTTGTGCGTGGTGTCAATTTCTTGGCGTGACGTGTCAAACGCTGAGGGAATGAAGGCTAAACCCATGTGATGCCAATGTCCTTTTTTTTTTTTTTCTTTTTTGGGTGGGGGGTTGTCCTTTCCAAGTTTTTATATAATTCAGTTTGCAACTTTTCGACTTGGGTCATTTTTTAAAAATAGTCCTACAATTTCAGTTTGGCAAAATTGTAAAATAATCCCAATAATTTAAGAGTTGTTAATTTGATATTATTAAATATATATCGTGTCAAATTTATTCAGTAATTTATAAAAATAGCAATTTAGTTTTAATTTCGCAGGAAAAAAAATTTACCGAATTCTTTCAATTTTGGGCGAGAAATGTTGACTTACCAATTTTGACAAAGTCAATGGTGATATGAAAAAACAAAAACAGTTAAGAAATTTATTAAAATTAAAAATTTTATTTAAGAATCTTTTAAAATATAATATTTAAAAATATATTATAAAATCTGAGATTTTTTAAGTATGCCAAAAAAATATTATTAAACTATAAATTAAAACAAAACTTGAAAAATACTTTTAAAATCCACTTTTATGAAATATGTAAAAAGAATGTAATTAAATATAAAATAAATAAATTTTGGAAAATGGTTTTATAAAGTTTTTGAAATTATATTGAATATGCAATGAAATATTTAATATATAAAATCAAAATAGAATATTGGTAAATATCTATAAAAAAATTGAAAATACTTTTAATATTTATAATAATTTCAGGTATTGTAAAATAGTTTTTTAGATTTATCATAAAATATTCTCTTTTCATGTGCAAAACAATTTCCTCATAAAATATTTTCTGGATGTTTTTAATTATGTATTAATATAATATTTTATATATTTAAAAAAAACTGATTCTTAATAAATATTTTCCATATTTAGTATTAGTTTTTCTTACATACTTTAAATAATCTCAAATTTTACGATATATTTTTCTCATATTTTTTTAATTTTATTTTTGAATAATCTTTTTAATATTTAAAATAGTTTCAGATTTTGTTTTAAATTTGTATTTTAATAGTGTTTTTTGGAAATTTAAAATAATATAAAATTTTATAATATATTTTTTATCTTTTTGTTTAATTTTTTTAAAAAAAATTAAAATAAATTTCTGATTTTGTAATAAAGATTTTAATTTTTATTGTTATTTTTTGTCACATCACCGTTGAATTAGTCAAAATTGGTCCAAGTCAACATTTTTTCGTCAAAATTTGGGTTAAATTGTTGTTTTTTGTAAATTAATGAATAAATTTACTACTAATTATATTTAGTGGTATTAAATTCCAACCACCCCTAAATTACTAAATTACTGATGCTATTTTACAATTTTACCTTTAAGAAACAACAGCACCGTACGATTTAAGTTTCGCAAATTCCATTCCGTTAAAACTTAAATCTTTGAGTTTTAATTCCCAATGTTGATCTCTACGTTTAATTTATGATTAAATTGTCTTTAATAGCCTAAATACCTACTATTGTTTCAATACAATTGTGAAAATAATATTTATTAAGAATACTAAGTTAAATTTTATTATAATCTAGTCATTAACTTTTGGTGAGCACAAGTTTAGAAAGTATTTGGAATGCGTTTATTACGTATTAACTCCCAAATTTGAAGATACATGAACATAAAAAGAATTGGGATTAGGATTGTGCTTTGTATAACTGAAGAACTTACATTATCAACGGGCCAGCCCGCTGCGGGTGCCCGAAATTGGAGCGGGGCAGGCTTGGCCCATTTTTCGCGGGCTAGAAAAATTTAGGTCCGCAGCCCGTCCGCGGGCCAACGGATCAGCTCGCGGGCTTGTCAATAATTTTTATGTTAAAAACTTTTTTTAAAAAAGAAAAACTAAAAAATTTATTATAGTATTTAAAGTATTCTTACGAGCTGATAGAAAATAAAAGAATATAAATATATATCTTCAAATTTAACCAATATAAATTCTAATTATAAAAATAATAAAAAAAAGGGAGTCCGCGATTAAACGGGCTAAGAAATGGAAGTCCGAATCCGCCCGTTTATGCGGGCTGATGGGCCAGCCCGTTTTGACACATCTATGTTATATGACTCTTGCTGAGGTTAGTTGTGAGCATAATAAGAGCATGACAAATACTTGTATGAAACTGATCTCATACTATAAGATTATTTTTTACCTGTTCAGCCATTCGATCCGCTATTCAACCGTGTATGGGGCAGTGGGTGGGGCTCCAAATCTGTTTAATTAAATAGTAAAATATGGTCTAGTCTAAGACCGTTCTCACAGGACACATATTCTAAGAGCATTAGTTACAAAACTGTGTGATTAGGAATTTCTAAACTACATTTTGATCAAACAATGTAACTATGTATCTAAGAGATGATACTATAGGTATAATGGACTACTTTTATTTTCCTTCTGGCTAAGTCGTATTTTTGATTATTCAAAATTTAAGTGCAAAATGGTCAATATTGCTACACAAATAGACTTTGGCACTGAAAATGCAAATTTAAAATCTTATGGGCTATATTTTTTCTTGAAATCGAAAAACATATAATTAATTATCTACTAAGCGATACCAATCACTTAAGCAAGTCCTCCCATTTACAATATTGCCCTCCTGCCAGCGCGCGGTAAAACCTGTCTCTGCAGTAAACCGGCCTTCCATCGGCAGCCTCTGCCGCCGCCGCTGCTAAGTCATCGTCGGATACGACGTCCGCGGGCAATCTCAACAGCTCATCCTTCCTATAATAAAGTTTATAGAGTATTGTAATTTGTAATAAATCATATAAGGGTGCTATAAATACTAAATATATACCCTGTGGTTCAGTGTGGTTCAGCCTAGTTACAGGGAAAAATAAAATAAAATTGCACACGTTGAGGAGGTAATTGCAAACTACAATGGGCTATTTGGGTTTTTCTTTTTGTAAATTTAAAAGATATATAACTGGATTTTTTATTTTTATTTTTTTGAATTTGGCTGAATCGCATGGATTATTATGTAATTATCCCGTAATAATAGATGGGAGGGATGATTACAAAATCTACCCTTCAGGTTTGATTCCATCGAGACCGTTAGTTGACACGACGGGATTTGCTGACGTCATCAAATATTTTAGAATTACACCACTCAACTTTTCAAATACTACAAAGCAGCCCCATCTTTTTGCGTGGCTATCTGTAATATTTAGAAAAGTTGAGGGGTGTAGTTGTAATATGTAGAACGAAGAGGCGGGGTTTATTTGCAAGAATAATTGATGATGGCGTCAGCAATATCCGTTAGCTCCGCTAATTCAGAGCAGGTGCAAAATGTAAGGCGAATGTAAACCTCAAGGGTAGTAAATGTAATTATCCCTATATCGATATGAAGACACGCTTGTTTTTCATAGAACCTAATATTGAACTTTGTGTTGGTCTTTGAAGCTGAAATCTCAGAATTATTGCTCTCTTTATGGGAAAACGTCTTGTGGAAAAAATCCTCGACTGGAGTAGCGAAAACGAACAACGAAACGGCCGCAACGAGCACCGCTCCTGTTCCCACTAGAGTCTGTTTCAGCAACTTGATCACTGGTTTGACCTATATATATAGTTGCATTAAATGTCAATTTTTTAAAGCTAAAAACAAACTATGCTTGATAAGAAGGCTCTTAGAATATAATAAGAATTAGTCAGTAACTTTGTACCTTATACGAGCCTAGTAATCGATCACGAGCAAGGATCTGTGACAATGAAGAGAAATGAAAGAGTTGACTGTATTATTACAGCGTAATAATAGTGTAGCCTTTTTTTGGGGACTAAAAATGCAACAATTGATTCTTATGGGACGTTTTTTTCTCAGTTTTTTAATATTGTCAGAGTGTCCACTCATAAAGGACCACAAGTGCAATTATCTCATCCTAAAATATAACCCCTATATTGAAAAATAATTTTCGACATTGGCATTACAACGACAAATAGGTGGTAATAACCTCGGGTGGTTTAACCCACATCTGGCCATCGTACCAACCGCTCTCTTCATACGGCACCACGGCTGATAAAAGCCTGTCACCGACATAACTCCATCCCTGTCCGAATACGAAATTAATTAGGATGAATGATTATTTGAAATTAATTTCATTCAACAATAAAACAAGATTTTTTTGATCTTATCGTTTAGTCTTATATATCACCTTCTTTATAGTTATTTAAGCTTACTAGACTTCATCTTGATTGATCTGTGTTTATGACAAAACACAAATACATGGAAATACATATAATTTTTAGATTGAAGTTATTAGACACCTATTATCTTTATGCCAAAAATCCAACTAGCTAGGATATATTCAATTTAAAAGAGACTACATGATGAATAGAACATACCAGATAAATCCTTAGGACAATTAACGAGACAAGAAAAAGAGTTCCTATTCCAGCAGCTAGGCCAAAACGTAAAGGGTCCTGCGTGGTTGAAAATAATATTGTTAGTTTTCGTCCGAATTTCAATAATAAGGAATTAATAGATCGTATTTCGACAAAAAAATAAATAAAATGATGATGATGACGATGATCTGTCTATCGGTATAAACGAGTTTTTTAGCAATCTTGAAACAATATAAATTTCGTGTTTGCTCCTTAAATATCCATCATAGATATTCATTTATAATTTTAAAATCAACTTTTACAATCAAAAATCAGGAAATTAAAATATATCACCTTAACGCGCAGAAAGCTTCTAATCGGAACATACATTATATCCTTAGGAGAAATTTCCAAATTAAATAATTAAGTAAATATTACCTTAGAAGGACTGAAACTAGCAGCTGCAATAGGTACACCCAGGACTGTGAAAGTGACCAACCAGAGCCCGCCGAGACGAAGGAAAAACGATCCAGGGCTTAAGCCAGCCCATGAGTATAGGGTCTCATCTTTCAGAGATGAATATTCATTTACCTGTTTTTGCTTCTTGATTTTTGTTAATGTAACTTGAAAAAACAAATATAAAAATATTTGATTTTAATTCACAAGCATTTACATTTCAACACAATCTTGCTTTTCTTTGATGAATTTTATAATACACCCACTATTTATTATAATTCCAATTGCAAAACTTTCCAGAAGCAAAACACACACACACACGCAAGGAGTGTGAGAAAAAAACATACGGGTCTTTGGTCAAATGGCACCTCAACTTCCAACCCGGGATCCCAACTCTGACCGGGTGCTCCACCTTTGCCTCCACCATTCATCTCATCTTTCAGGGACCTAACTGCAAATTTCCCATGTAAAATATGATTACTTCTTTTGTAATTATGAACTATTGAGGTGAAACTAGTGGTGGTTTGAGTCTTGGCCTGCCTACTGCTACTAGGACTTGGGACAATACAACAATACAGATTTAATCGAAGCATTATCTGGTTTGGGGGGATTGCCAAAAACTAGCTCAAGTCAGGGTTTTTGGAGTTGATTACTAGAAATAAGCTGTCTATTAGCTCATGAGTTTCAGGAAATTGTTGTGCATTTTTTTTACGTGGAGGAAAACCATGGAGGCCAAATAATTGTGTTTTTCTTTTTCTTTTTCTTTTATTCTTTAATTCCGATTGAAAATCGTATTGGCCCACTTGATGGTTTTTGCTTTTGGATCCACAAATTTCCCACACAGAGTATATTGGCGTATTTATTTATTTATTTATTTATGGTGTTTCAAGTGGGATTATCCTGGAGAGAGATTTTTTTTATTTCTTTTTTTTTTGTGTGTGTGTGTGTTTAATTTTTTTTTTTTAATTTTAATTTTTCTAGTTTTTGTGGTGGAGGTAGATAGTGTGTGGAGTGGATTGTGCCGCAGCGTGTCAAGAATAAAGCAGCACGTTGCTTTCTGTTGAGGTTTGCAGGTCTCCACGGGGTTTTCAAACTTCCAATTTCGCTCAAGGTTATTTTTCAAACACGAAAACTTTTATGAATAACAATGATACTTTTTTAATTTAAAAAAATAAATGAAAGTAAATACAAATACGGCAACAAAAATATAAAATATTACATTTCATATTAAAATTCCATTTTCAAATTTGGGAAATAAATTACAATATGAGATGAGAGTTGTAATTTGCCAAACTCGAATGAATTTTTTTTTTAGATTTTTATTTATTGATTTATTATTCTTATTGTCCAGCTTCCATGCTTCCACTCGACTATTTATATTTATTTCTTTTACTAGTATTATTACGAAGGGAAAGACATAATATAATGTAAAAATGAATGCTTGCATGAATAATTGGCCCCCAAAAAACATGATATAACACCTGAAAAGGAGTTTGTAATTACCAAAACTCCCCAAATTTTGGTAATTAGTAAAAAAAATAGGCAAAATTCTGGCCTTTGCCTCCAAGAAAAACGTCGGATATCAGATGATGCCGTTAGTACCGTAATATTCTACTCCGCTTACCAGTTTCTCTGGCAACCAACCAAGAGCTCAAATGTGATCAACACGATCGAACGGCCGCCATGTATGCTTTTCCCCTCTTTAAGATTAGAAGAGCTTTAATAAATACATACGCTTTATAACCATCTCATCTCAATTCTCACAAATTACCTCCGAATTTTCCTCTTCATGCAGTAGGAATTCACGTGCTTCATGGAATTATGAAAACACGTATACTATGCCCATCCATCATCTCTTGATATATTTTTCGACCTCAAAGGCTTTAATCAGTGAAATGGAACTTTAGATAAAACGGGGTATTAGATCACAAGTGGTGTCTACTATGATGAAGTTGCTTTCCCCATTTCTTGAGCAAATACATGCATCCAGCAGCCGAGAATAACCCGAGAGCGGCAAAAGAGATGATCGTTGAATTTCCGATGAGCTGATAGTAACCTCTCTGCGCAACATAAACATGATAAAGAACTCATCCCCATAATTCTAAATAATACGGACTAAATTTAAAAACAGCTAAAAAAGGGTCACAGTTGATTAATTTTAGGGATAATTACAAAAAGTACCCATAAGGATGGACCGAATTACCAAAAAAAAAAACTGACTTCTGAAATTCCAAAAAGTACCCATGGGATTTGATCCAATGGTAGAATTAAGGGGCAAGGTCTAATATTTTTATAAATGTGAGGGGGGTCTCCGGGGTAGATTTTGTAATTTTGAGAATTAGTTTGGTTTTTTGTAAATAGGTCAAACCTCAGGGGTCCTTTCTGTAATTAATCCTTAATTTTATGATACTATGTCAGAAAGAAAATAATTAATTTATGGCTGCAAAAGTGATTCATCACAAAACCACAACCATCAAACCCCAAAATGTCGCACAAGAGAAACATACCGACATACAAACCACCCAATTCTTGCCAAGAATTCCTTTTTTTTTTCCCTTTATTTCTTGTTTTTCATCTATTGGAGCTTTGCAAAAAAACAATTTTTTTAAGGATTTAAGATGATTTGCTAAATAACTAAAATCAATCATTCCATTTTAGGCTAGTGCTCTTTTCTTTTTCATCCTACATTTACGACATAGTGGCAATTTTGCAAGTAAAAGACAAAAGGCTGTAAAGACCTAAATTGTGAATCCCAACATAAACCCACAACCTGTAATAATTTTGTAGTTATTTATGAAATGTGGTTGAAGAACGTACCAAGAGTAGAAAAAACAAGATCGCTGAATTTGCCGGCATGAGAGATAAGCTAATTATACCTCCACGAATTTCATTTGGCACATACCTACACAACGTGGGGAAATGAATTAGAATGCAAAACATAGAAAACTAATAAATAAAATAAATATATAAATAAAATCCAGTTATCTGTAAAAGTTACAAATATCCCCTTGAAGTTTGTATTTGTAATACAAATGATCCCCTCAACAACCCTCAATAGGTGCAATTCGAAAAATAAAATCATATGCCGGCGGCTCTTTGTAATTTTAAAAGATTAATGGGTTTCCTTTTGTAATTAAACTAAACCATAAGTAATACGTTACATGGTTCTCAATCTGGCAAGAGAAGGCAAAACCACGCCCATGCAAGTTTGAAGTAGGCAGAATAGTGACACGAGCACTCCAATTTCCTGAAAATAAAATATCAAGTCTCAGACGAGAATATTACATCAAGTAGTTCTTCAACTGATGAATGATTGAGTCACTGCAAACCTGATAATCATAGGCAACAACGGACAAAGCCAGGCCCATTATAACAAAGGCATACAATAGATATTCCTCTATTCGCAGCGCTAATCGCCCATGAAAGAACCACGGAAATACAGTGCTACCGAGCATTTTAGAACCGAGCAAACAAGGATATATCAACCCTAACAATACCTCTCTTCCATCAGCCTACATCATGATAATACGGGTCAAGCAAACTTCCAAGATTTGGCATGATAGCAACATTATGAAGCAAGAGAAATAAAAGATTTTAACTAAAATACATGTGAGATAAATAGGGACAATTACAAAAACCACCCTTAGAGTTTTGTTCCGTTTACATTTTAGCCCAACCGTTAGTTGACCTGACGGAATTTGCTGATGTTATCAAATATTTTACAATAACACTCATCTTTTTAAAACATTACAAATAACCCCAACTTTGCGTCTGGCAATTTGTAATATTTAGAAAATCCGAGGGTTGTAAATGTAAATGCAAGACGAAAAATTGAGGTTATTTGTAATTACAAAAATATTTGATGGTGTTAGCAGTTTCTGCTAGCTCCACTAACGGTAAATGCAAAATGTAAGGTGAGTGTTACCTCAAGGGTGGTTTTTGTAATTTTCAAAGTTATCCGTTTTTTTTGTTGTTGTTGTTTGTTTGTTTGTTTTGTGGTAATTTGGCCAAACCTCAAGGGTAGCTTACTAGCTTTTGTAATTATCCCAAATAAATAATTAGTTCTACCTAAGAACATGTTAAGCTTAGAAATTCAAAGTGCTTTAACAATAAACAAGAAAATAATGGGACAAAAATCTCACCACTATAGTTGGGGCCCAAAGAATCCAAAACGCTGAAACAGAAAAGTGTACGCAGCCTTGTGCCCATGATAACAGCCATATCCTTTTATCTAACAAATGGAAATGTAATGTTATTCACTTCAAACTTAAATATTCTGATTCAAATTGTTAAATTCTATATGCTTACCACTAATAGCATGTCTACGCAATGAAACGCGGTAATCCTTGAAAGTTTCTATTTGTGGATCTTCTTTCGAACCTCGAGTAACATATATAATACCAACAACAGCCAGAACCACAGCCATATTCCACGTAGATTTAATGTTTTTGTTCACATTACTGTCAGTCAGATAATTAGCAACCGATTGGCTGCCAATGAAAGATGCAGACTCGAAGAAAGTCATCAGCCAAAACATATCATTTAATGAATCCTGTCTCTGCCCAAGCTGCAAAATGTAAATTAAAAATTAAAAAATGTCATAATTTTAAAAGTAACAAAATATGAAAAGTGATAACATTACGTACAATCTTACGACATACCTTGTCATGCTCAACTACCATCCATGTCTCGAAACTTAAGGAAAAAATTGAAGATGCCATCGAAAGAGAGATACTTATCAACCAAATAGTTGGAGTTCCAATAACAATTTTCCATACAGTCACGAATAGATGCAACGTGTAAAACAACTGGCACAACTTCTTATGACCTCTGCGCAGAAAAACCCGTGGTAAAATTAGAAACTTCATCACACACACACACACAAAAAAAAAAGGAGGTAACTAAGGCTTGCTACTACAAACAAAGCAGCGAAATTTCTATTCATGGATATTTTTAGAATGCACCAAATCTAAGCACAATCATACAAAATAAATTACAAAATATGGCACAATCAATGAGTGAAAAATTACTTCATACTCACAGTAAATCAGAAAGCACTCCAAGAACACTCCCGATTAACATCGAGACCGCATATCCAATTGATAAATATGTAAGCATTTCCTCTTTACTGAATCCAAAATAGGCCAACTCGTACTCTCCAAACACGGCCCACAATCCCTCCATCACTTTTTCACACCAAAAAAGGGAAAAAGAAAAAAAAATAGTCAGCTAAAAACAAAACTAGATTCAGAGCCCATATGAATAATGTGAGAATTAGACTGACCTGAGGCAAGAGAGTAGAGGATGAGAAACTTGCGCTGAAAACGAATAAAAGTAGCTGCCGGCGCGTGATCGACGACATTTGCGATTGACTTTGTGGGCAAAAAGAGGATTGAAAACACGCAGGAGATGAATAAGACAATGAATAGCGCCTTGCTTGGTTCCCAGATTTCGGATTCGATCACAACTCCCATGGCCGAGGGGAAAATGCAGAGATTGGTGTACAGTGCTAATTTGTTCGGATCGTCATAAACCTCTTTAAGAAATGAGAAAATTGGTGAATTTCAAACAAATTGCGATTATTTGGGGGAAGTTTGAGCTGGGTATAATGGATTTAATTTTGATCGAAACAAAATCAATTACAGAGTTCACAGTTTGCTGGTCCAAGGACGAACGAGTGTTGAGGTTTTGTGCTAGGAAATGGGTTTATTGGGGAAAGTAATTTGAATTTGTTGAAGCCTAGTGGTTCATTCAATATAAGCCCAGTACAAATGGTTGTGGCCCAAAGTATTCCTAGTTTAGTTGGAGACCTGGGGTAGCAATATTATATATATAAATTAAAAAAAATATATTTATATTATGCTATTTTAATTTTTAAATGTTAATTTTTAATTGTTTAGAACAGGTGATGTGTAATGAATTTTTTGGTGCTACTTTACAGAGATTTTAACTTAAATGTTGATGATTCTTATTTATTATCAAATCTTGTAAATTTTAAATTTTTTATTATTATACCAATTGTTGGAAATGCTTTATTGGTTTTAGCATTTGCTCACTTAAAAATCTCTCTATATATATTGGTATTTAATTCACGTAGATTGTAGTCATTATTTGGTTCTAGAAATCAAAATAGTATTATGATTTGTTTAATTAATCTTCTTTAATTTGTATAAGGAGAAGTATTAAACTTTTCCAACAGTATATTTTCTTTTAAAATTAGTGTTATTTCTCATGTGACGATGACGAATGTAAAATAGTATTTTTCAAAATGATGCATATAAAAAATTTGTTTAATAGTATGAGAGATCAAATATTTCATAACTATTTTAGTTACATATATATAGAAAGAGTTATTTTTTATTATTAGTATGATGCTAAGTTTATTTCAAAATATAATAACTCGAAGATAACAATTTTTTAACCCTTATTATATTTTACACTTTATTATGTAATGTCATAATTTTTTGAGCACCATTTTAATAAATAAATAAATAAAATTATTACATTAGTGGTCCAAAAAAGAATTTTATATACCCTCCTCTGGAAACAGTTATGATGAGATGATAGTCAGAGTTTTTGAAAACCACTACAAACCCTTTCAAATGTTGTACTAACCATAAAATGCACATACAACAAGGGTTGAGAATGATAGGTGCCGGCTTTTTAAATTGTATAATAAGATGGAGATTATATTCCATTTTCCAAGCAATTTACTTTATTGTGAGTGTTTGGTTCATTTAACCATAGTTGTTTAATTTGAAATTAATGCAACTAACCTATTAGTTGCACAATACAACCATAATTGTATAATAAGATGGAGATTATATTCCATTTTCCAAGCAATTTACTTTATTGTGAGTGTTTCGTTCATTGAACCATAGTTGTTTAATTTGAAACTTTTTTTTTTCCACCCGTGGGATGCACGGGGTAGAAAGTTAAATATTGAAATTCAAGTTGTGTTAATATTATTTTATTTATTATTTAATATGTGAATAAATAAATAAATATCTACGATAGAGATCGAGAGAAATAACTAAAAGATTCACACTTGATAAATTATAGATCGAAACCACACTACGTACATGAACGTTAAGTTCATACGTTCGTGAATACTTCTTTATACACCACATTATTGGTCACGTTCGATCCGAATCGTCCAATGCACTCCGCCGTTCATATCCAGACGATATCCACAAACATAATTCCACAATCCAAACGGCTCAATTATTTTCTTTCCTATATCCAGTTGATCTGTATAAGTTTGTTGCCGATACAGTGAGATTTACAATTTAAACACCGCCACAAACCTTTCAGATCTATGAAC
>BMAC01000002.1:2770819-2825218 GCA_014905375.1 Phtheirospermum japonicum | reverse complement strand
TAAACAAAAAAAACAGTTGAAAAGTCAAAAAAAAGTGAAAATTCTGTTTCCTAATTTATAGATGCAAATTTGAAATTCACGGCCAAACAAAAATATTCAAATTGTGCAGAAAAGTCAACAATGACGGCTGGAATATTTAAATTAAAAAAAAAAAGTTGAAAAGTCAACAAAAGTGGCTTTTGCGCCAAAAAAATTTCTCTTTGGGGAAAGAAAACAGTTTTGGCGGGAGACAAAACAATTGCCTCAAATAGAAAACATTATTATTATATATATATAGATTAATGCAACTAACCCATTAGTTGCACAATACAACCATAATTGTATAATAAGATGGAGATTATATTCCATTTTCCAAGCAATTTACTTTATTGTGAGTGTTTCGTTCATTGAACCATAGTTGTTTAATTTGAAATTAATGCAACTAACCCATTAGTTGCACAATACAACCATAAATAACTATGGAAATAATTCTATATATTAATACAGAATCCTCATAATTTATGTGTCTACTTCGTATGTTTCGATTGATAAATAAAAAATTTTGGTGCTTCGTTTGCTTATGTGTCATTCGAGCCTAATATTAACCTAATTTAATACTTTTTTTTATTGTATCTTACCTATTTGAATTCTTTTATTATATTTTTCCTTATTCAATACTTTCCTTTGATTCTCCTAATATAAAAATAGAAATAAGTCATATATAATTAGTACATCATATCTGAATTAGTTATTTTAATTAAAATAAAAATTACATATGAAAATAATTTCAATTAAAAAAATTATTATGAAAATAATTAAATAAGTTTTATTGATAATGTAATTTAAAATAATTTTTATAAAATCACCCCTATATATTAATGCAAAACCCTCCTAACCTATGTGTCTGCTTCGTATGATTCGATTGACAAATAAACAATTTTGGTGCTTCGTTTGCTTATTTGTCATCCGAGCCTAATATTTATTTAATTTAATACTTTTCTTTTTATTGTATCTTACCTAATTGAATTCTTTTATTATATTTTTCCTTATTCAATACTTTCCTTTGAATCAGAATACTTTCCTTATTCATTAATAATATTTTTCTTTATTGTATCTTGCATAAGTTAATATTTTTTTTTAATTACATTTAGCCTAACTTAATATAGTTTTTTTTTTTTTTACATTTTGTCTAATTCAATAATTTTCTTTTATACTTCTAATATAATAACATAAATAAGTCATATATAATTAGTAGAGAAAAATCTAAATTAATTATTTTAACTAAAAGACAAATTAAATATGAAATAATTTTAATAACAAAAAAAAAATATTATAAAAATAAGTAAATAAATTGTATTTATAATAAAAGTTGAAATAATTTTATTTTGAAATTTTAAATACTCTATATATGTAAATTATGATATATTTGCAGTAATTGGAGTATGTAACTAAATATTAGTAATGAGCTCAATCTAAATATAAAAATCATAAAATTATATAATATTAATTAATGTTTATTAGACAATGACACAATGCAAAAAGGCTTGAGAGTATGACACCTTTTAGTTTTTCAAAGTATGTAATTGTAATTATTAACAAAATAATCTAAACATAAAAATATAAAATGATTTAATAATAATTAATTAATATAAATTAGAGACGGTTTGAAAATGTGACATCTTTTGAATTTTATAAGTATTTAAATATAATTATTAACGAATTTAATTTAAACATTAAAATATAATATTAATTAATAATTATAATAATTAATAAACTAAACAGGCACGGGTTGAGAACACATCCTTTCAGGTTTTTATTTTAAATTTAAAATATTATAATTTTCACAAATAGTTTTCATATTTAATTTTTTATAATTCCCGTGTAATACACGGGGTGTTAAATTAAGTACAATGTATTCATAAATAACACTAATTAAATAGTATAACTAATCGGCATAAAAAAAAAAACTCGTGCAACTTAAACATATGAAGTTGTCACCAGAATCAACAACTATATACCATGTGATGTCATCTGAATCAACAACCATGTACCATCAAACATAGTAACTTATAAACATATATCCATGGATATTTTCCTATTTTGATGTGAGAAAAAAAAAAAAAAAAGGCGCCATATTGTAGTTCACTAGGACGATTTGGGTTTTTTGAACATTAGCGTCAGCCATAACAACAATTCTTATGAAGGATAGGATATTTGCAACTTAAAAATTGATAAGAAAAGAATATTTGTAATCTAAAAATTGATGAGTCAACTCTATATATATAAATACCCCAATTTTATTTTTTAAATATTAATTTTTTACTAAACCAACACCAATATTCTCCATATTTTATCTCTATTTAATATGAAATATTAAAAAAAAAAAATCATAAAATAAAACAAAGGAACAGGAAGAACGCCATTAGAAAAACTGAGAAGAAAAGAAAGAAAGAAATGAGAAGGAAAACTGCAAGAATTGGTGATGATTGGTCATATGTATAATAAAAAGTCTTTCAACTTTGGAAAAAATTTGCAAATAAATGATTGTTTATTACCCAAAAAATAAATTATTTTTTTCCCTAAAAAATCTTCCTTCATTTATTTCTCCATTCTTCTCGTCCCTTCACTATCATTAATTTATCACCACACAAAAACCTTATTTTATTTCTTCAATGTTATCTCCCCACTATCATTAACTCTCCCACCACACAAGAATTTTGTGGGCCCATTTGAATTTTTTTTTTTACCAAATAATTTTTTATATAACTTACCAAAAAACACACAAATATATCTAACTACTATCTCACAAAAAATTTACATTTGCCTAGAATTCTTCTTTTCATTATTTTATAGTGAAACGAAACAGGAAAAAAAAAAGGATATTTAATCGTCGTTCGAAGTTTTTTGCAAAAGACGGTGAGGAGATGGATTATAATAAACAATCAAACATCAATAGTAAATCTCACATTTTTGTGAAAATTGGTGTTCCTCCAAATAAAATTGAAAAAAGAAAATTGGACTACCGCTCGACTCTGGTTTCACGAACAATGAAGCAGTGTTCGAAATATTTTTTAAAACAAATGTGTAATCTTCGTATTTATTTTTAGATCACTTTGTTTCTTAACAAAAAACATATTGTTCGTACCAAATTTTCGAACTTGATATTTATGTTCGAAAATTTGGTGCGAACAGTCTGTACTTTGCCAGAAGCTATGATGCGTTCGAATTTTTTTCCCAACAACTTGTTTATGTTCATTATTATCAGTTCGAATACAACCCCGACAGTGAACCTAATTAACAATTTTATGACGAAAAATTAATGAAAGAACGCACAAAAATAACAATGTGGTTATTGTAAGACTGAAAATTATAGAGAAACTTGCATTATTCATCTTGTTTATAAGATCATCCTCCATTTATTAAGTTTTGTTTTGATGTGGGTTTTGAAAAGTTGGAAGAAGATAGTTTTTTTTTTAATATTTAAATCAATTTTATGAGAAAATTATTTTCATCTTTTCAAACATATCTATTTCGATGAAGTCAACTTATCATCATTATTGGTTTGGCTGTCAAGTTTATAATGTTCACTGTTACGTTTGTAGGCTTCTTTTCTAATCCAGGATAATCAAATGGAACAGGACGAACACTAGGTAAGTCCTAAACCATTATACTCTTCTTAATGTTAAGGCTTGTTTTATTACCTTTATTTATCATGTACTACTTCCTTTCCACAACGATAGACATGTAGTTAATAGTTAGTTATTTTACCCCTGTTAAGAAAATACTGCTTAATATAACTGGTCTACTGCATTTTCCATCATATGCCTAATTAAATATTTATCATTGATTACTCACTTTCCGTAAAAGTTAATTTAGATAAAATGATAAGTTAGCGATTCCAAGATATTTAAATAGGGGTACACATGACGATGAAAATTAGTTTCATACTATATAGAGAGAGAGACAAGCTTATCTCAATGAGACACTCGAAATAGTAATGTGACCTATTTTTGTATTCAGGTGTGAGACTTGGTGTTACTGGTAGTGATGATTTTCGGACTTTTGTCCAAAAACCTCAGATTTCGTGCTTGCTAAACTGTCGGTGTCGGGGTGAGGGGCACAATCGAGTATCTTGCACCTTGCACCGGGGGTATTTTCGAGAAACGTTGGAAAGGTTTCAGATAAATCGGATGTTTATAGCTACGGAATGAGGGTTGTTGCCGATGAAACTCATGAAACAACCCAATTGAGCCTGGCAAGAATACGAGCGAATGATGGCTGGTGTTAACTGATGGTTTTACAATCGAAGAGGAAGAAGAAACTAGTGCGAGGAAAATGCTTTTGGTCCATCGGAAAGGCCATCGATTTCAAAGGTCGTGGAGATGTTAGACCAAAGCCAACATTGTGCACTCCAACTGAACCTTCAATTGAAGGTATTACACAGACAGAACAAAATGTATGTAAATGACTCTTCAGTTGTTTTTATTTTCCTTCGATTGTGCGTCTGTACGAGGAATGATAACGAAATAGTGTCTTTTTTAGGTTAAAAGTGGTATTTTTGAATTTATTATTATTATTTTCTAAATTCATTTTACAAATTTTACCATGAGGAAAATAAAAAGATAAACAAAGGGCAATATTCAAGTAATTACAGCTGGTTGGTTTGGAATTTACTTAAATAGTTCAATCTCTGTGTAGCAAAATCACAATATATATATAAAGATATTGAAGGCATCTCAATCTTATTATTTATATTGATTGGGTAGAGGAGTGGGGTACCACTGAGATTGATACAACAGAACCTATACAGAACATGGCTGTTTGGCCTTAAAACATTATCTGAATTTTTTTGGGAAATAAATCCACTTGGACTTGTAGCATCCTTGTCAATAATCAATATACATACATTCCAATAATTGGAAGATGAACATTATCCTATCATCTATCCTAAAAATAATAAAATGAAATTCAATATAACTTATCTTCCAGCTTCAACTCCTTAAGTATTCTCGGGCCTCAAAGTTGCATCTTCACCCTGTGATAAAAAAAATAAAATTCAGGAAATCTTTATTATTTTGTCCAAGAAACAATGCAATATAAATTATATGAAATAGTAAAATTCATATCTACCTTCCAACCAGGAATCGCCTTTGATAAAATGTCAATATACTTCTCCATCGCCGTTTCTCGACTCATGTTACCGAGCTTTTGCCAAGCATTCCTGTCATATCATAATTTCATTTCCTATTTAATACACAAGAAGTGTTTGCAAACTGTTTAAAAAAAGAAAGAAAAAAAAGAGATTTATTTTATAAGTTGAGAATCACTTCTTCTCAGAATTTGCAAGAACTAATACTATAAAGGATTAATTACAAAAACGACCCCTAAAGTTTAGCCTAATACAAAAGGAACCCGCTTATCTTTCACAATTACAAATATCTCTACACATTTGTTTCTCTTTTACAAAAAAGCACCTCAAAAGAAAAGAGCATATTTTTTGTTGGGTAAATACTATCCTCGAAAGAGTGATAAGTCTTTTAATCTGCATAACATTAGCAGTTAAGTTCTTCGACTTTATTTCAATGACTATTTTGCAGATACAATCAAAATTTTACAGTTGCAACCCTTAACTTATCTAAACAATTATAAATAACCCAACTTTTCGATTATACGTTACACCTACATCCCTCAAGTTTTTTAAATAATATAATACCTTAAGAGGAAGAAAAAAAAGAGTTTATTTGCAATATTAAAACCAAAGAGTAAATACAAAATCAAAGCTCGAGGCTCTTTAATTGTAATTATTAAAAATCCTATGATTTTTTCTGTAAATAGCCCAAACCTCAGGGCTTTTTTGTAATTATCCCATTAAAGAGAGAGAAAAAAGAAGATGATGAATAGCATACCACTTTGAGCGAGCTGTAACCTTCAATGCCATAGGCTGAGATCCATAACAAGGCCCTTCAAGAGCAATCTTTGAAAGCCCATATAACTCCAACTTCAAATCTTCATGAATTCGATCATCATCATCACATTTACGACTCACAAAAACCACAGCCTCCCCAAACACCTTCTCTAATTCAGTCCTCTCTACCCCTTCCCAATCATCATCATCAATAAAGTCCTCTTCTTCTTCACCATCGTTTTCTCTACCCGATTTCTCACAACTTACGCTAACTGGATTTTCTCTCTCTTCTTCGATTTCCGCCTTTTCAAAAAAAATCTCAGAAGTTATCTGCTTTTCGGTCCCTCCATCGCCACCGACACTTCTTTCCTCTTCTTCACAACCATAAATTTCAATACTGCGAAATTTTCTTCTTCTCTCTTCAAGATGAACAATGATTAAAAACACCGAAACCGAAATCCCGACGGCGCAAAGAAGTAAAATCTCAACAGCGTCCATATTTTTCCCAAGTATTAAGAGAGAGAAACAACTAAAAAGAGGGAGACGAGACGACAATTGGGAGAATAAATAAAGAGGGCTTTGTTTTATTATATACTAATGAAGAAAAACAAAATTTAATAAAGTTAAAAAAGGGAAAAAGGGATTTTGGCAGAGCAGATGGGAGTATATTCGCACATGAAAAATTGCTAATAATAATGGGACCCACTCGTAAGTAAGGGGAAGTTTTATTAGAATGTGTAAAATGCCGAGAGTTGTCGGATAATTATGTAACTTTGGAACAACAATATTAATATCTAATTTGAGGGACGTAGTAGCATTCATTGAATTTGGCTTAAAGTCCCTTTTTCTTGTTTTGATTGGTCACGGTATCTTATATTGAATAACTTATTTGTATAGTTTTGTATTGTGTTTCTAGATATATGTAATGCACATGATGACGTGAAAAATATTCTTACAAGGGCGACACTATTGTTAGGTTGGACTAACGGATCATCTCTTATGCTAAAATTTCATATTAATACATTATATTGTAAAAATTAATAAATTATAATAAAAAAATCAATACAATATAGTACAAAAATATTACAGTACAAAAACCAATACATTATAGTACAGGTCACGGGTCAGAGATTTATGAAAAACTAATATTTTACCGTACAAAAACCAATTCATCACATTACAAAAATTAATACATTATAATATTGGGTCAGATTGTCTAACGGATCATGACCCGTTAATTTTGTCTAAAACAAGTGTTTGCCTTATTACAAGCTTTCAAAAGTATTATTAGAGGCATCTAACGTTGTGGCATTAATGCGATTTACCTAATTAATCCGATTTTTAAAAAAGGCAAAAAATAAAATAAAAATCTAACCCCACAATATTATTGGGAAAGAGAGAGTTTGAACCGTTGACCTCATCTGAAAGCTTGTAGTTATGGATTATCGTTATCTAAAACGAAAAGGAAATATTATTACAAAAATAAGTATATACTATGTTAATTTTGTATTGATTGTTCATGATCTTGTAAGGTTTCGTTCTGTATATTCGGTTACAATTAGAACCATATGCTAGAAAATATATTTAATAAAAAATATTACTAGTAGAATATGATTGCTTTTGATATATTTAAAAAAAAAACATAATTAATGAATGCGTGGTAGACAATTCAATTCAATGTACAGTAAGATCACAACTGGAATACCAAATGCAAATTGGCGTAATTTGTCAAATCATATAGCCTTTACCATGACCTATGAAATATTGGGTTGCGGCCTTCGTTTTGGTCTCGCTGTCTTGTACGCGACGAAGTCTACTGTATTGAACTTTTAAGTTGCAAGTTTTAACGGAACTAATCACCCAATTAAAAAAATCTAAAACATGAACTTATCTATTCTTAAAATATTCCAAGAAAATAATAGACAGACTTGGAATTATAGGTTGCTACTCACCAACAAAAAGACATTACTCACCACATAAAATACAGGTCGTTTTTTTTCTCTTTTTTTGAGTTGGGAGAGAAAAGCACAAACGAATATGATGTTGATAAGCATATTGAAACAAAAACAAACTTGCACATAAAAGATGAAACTCCAATAGTAAAACCCTGCAGACTAAAGCACATTAGTTGTGTATGTTAAAATTACAAAAGAGATCTCAATGGTATTACGAGACATGGGTGGCACGGTTATTGGGTCCGAGTCCTGCTGTTTTCTGCAGCCCTCACTTGCAAGAAATACGGATGGCCCTACGAACAAACATCAAAAAGAATGTTAAGAAAATCAAGAAACGAGACTTGATAAAATCACAGAAGAAAATTGAACGATAATTCTTAAAGTATAACAAGCACCCCATTATTTTCTTAACAAATACCCCCCACTTGTAGGTACAGAAATAACAAGTTGGTATTGGTAATTTTGAAAGATAGATGGGTTTTAAAGTATAAAAAGCACCCCATTGAGGTTTATATTTTCAAGGTTTTTATTTTAAAATAATCCAATCAATTATCATTTAGCAAAGGCATGAAAACTACCATGGCTTCTCTTGCTGTAAGCCTATCCTGATGATCGTAACGCAGGAGTTTGTCAAGGAAATCAATGGCCTGCTACAATGACACAAGATAATTAGTAAGTTGAGGAAAAAAATTAGTATTGTAAGTCGGGTAGTTCGAAATTTTGTAGGGGTAAAAATAAGAGACTGAATTAATGCATGACCTCTGGCGAAACAAGATGCTGGTTGTCTGCATTGACGAACTTTGACCATGGTTTTCTGCTGTGTCTGCCAAACGAAAAGTAGACAATTTTATATACAGGTATACTAAACTAAGACATATAGCTATTTATTTTCCAAAGCATCTTTTTGAGGCATTTTCATAGAATTAGGCATTTATCTGATCGGATATTTCATTATAAAATATAAATTATAATTAAAAGTCCATCTGTAAAAAAAATTTTGACATCAGAGTTCTTAGCTAATGGCATACCTCCCAACTAGAGCTTCAAGTTGAGGATCGAGCTCCAAACGGTATTTGTGTAAATATGCATTCAACTCGTCAGTCCCAAGTACCTGCAAGAATATCCGACATCAGATAACAAAACTACAAAGAAACCTCATGAACTTTCCGTAAAAGACAGTAGCATGTTATTTCACCTTCTTTCAAAAACATTAGTACCAACAATTGCATCACTACCATTTGAATTAACTTTAGATGCAACTCCATCTTGCATGTCTATTTTTATAGTATATTTATAATCAGTTTTAACTTTGAATCTCATCATCTCTTACAACCTATGTTAGTTAAAAATCTTCAAAATGGTGGAATATCATAGTTATACCAATTAAGGAAATAGAATCACATATGTCGAGTATCAAAAGTTTAATTACTCAAGTAAAATTTTCACCTTGGCAATTTTGACGAGTTGATCCTGATTGTCATGCCCGTAAAAGAAAGGTTCTTTGCGAAAAATCTACACAATAGACAAGATGTGTTACGAGGACATGAAAAAGAGGAAGTAACTGAGGATAGAGAAATTGACCAATTCAAAGCCAAAGATCTCACCATTCCGGCAAACATGCAGCCAAGGCTCCACATGTCCAAAGAATAGTCATAGTCTTGCAAGTCAACAAGAAGCTCTGGACCCTTGAAGTATCTACATGAAAACACAACCAGGATGATAACAAGTATCTGTTGCATTCTGAACACAAACAAAAAGGGGAAAAAAAAAGTACAAAACCCAGTAGGAAAAAGAAAAAAAACTACTACATCCTTTCCAATCATGAGAGAGAGAGAGAGGGGATGAGAGAGTACATGTGATTTAAGACGGTATATAACATTGTATATAACACAACAAAATAGTATTTCAGAATGAAGGTGTATCCCGGAAAAGATCTCGCCATCCTATTATAAAGCAAAATAACTGCAATTTACCTAGATGCAACACGAACGTTGTACTCCTTGCCAGGGTGGTAAAATTCTGCAAGACCCCAATCAATCAAGCGAAGCTTTCTCAACTCATGATCTATCATAACATTATGAGGCTTCACATCTCTATGCATTATACCCTGGGAGTGACAGTAATCTAGTGCCTATATGAGCATTAAAGAAATTTGTATCAGAAATATTATCAAACTGACATAACAGAAACGAGGATGATTGATTCTACAAATGCGACATCAATAATTTCATCTCACCTTGAGAAGCTCGTATATGTAGTAGCGTATATCATAATCTGTCAGTGTAGGGTACAAAACTTTGAAATCTGTACTATTCACAAATTCAAATATCAAGCTCGGAGTTTTTGAGTGCTGATCTCTAACGATGTCGAGGAGTTTGACAACATTGGGTCCCCCGCATAGGTTCTGCAATATCTTGATCTCTCTCTTTATCTACACGTGACATTCAAAGACGTTCAATACATTGGCTTCATTATGAGCTATCAAAATAACTATTTCAGATTTTCTGCATTTCCCATTTAATAAGAGTAAAGTTGATATGCAAAGAAAAATAGTAAAGGCATAACAGAAAAAAAATTAATAAGTATACATGATGGACTAATATAGGATGTAACATTATGAACACGAGAATGATCCTAGTTTTTTAATCTAGAACATAAATTGCCCAAACAATCCCTCCTCACAGAAATGACAGTCGAAAAACTATTATTTTGAATTCTTTCGTCAACTGAAAAGGAGATAATAATTACCTTTTTCTTCTTAACAGGCTTCAGAATCTTGATTATGCACCTTTCATTGCTGTTCACATTCATACCTTCAAAAACTTCACTGTATTTTCCCCTTCCAACTTTACGAACAACCTCATAGTCATCCTGGTCACTGGCAACATACACCAAAAGAACTTAGTCATACTGTTCATATCTGCTCAAGGCTCATGTATACCATAGAATTTAGCTTTGCAGAATAAAGAGCAAATTCTAGTGGCTCCATATGACACCTTTTTAAAATCTTCTAATATAGGTAGCAAAAGGTTGTAGACTTTTTGGACACCTCAGGCTACTTTATCATATATACTGAGAGATAAGTAATAAATCAATTACTATTTGACACCCAACACGCTGATATAACCTTTTTTTTTTATTTATCACTTTTCCTTTTTCGGGTCAAGTTAATAATATGCATTTGGTTTACCACTCCAAGAACTTAAGAAACACAATGATCAAATTTAGCTTTCGTTCAGTATATGCTTCAAAATTCTATTAACAGGCAAAGCACCAACTATGGAACTAATTGAAAAGTAACATTAATGGAACTGCTGTAAATTCCTAATGACGATTTATCTCATATAAATATTTCCTTAACTAATATGTAGTCTTAAGCTTCAACACTCCATGTACAATTATACCAACACCTCAACTAGCATAATCCAGATATCCAGTTCGAAATTTCCTAAAACGCAGCTTTTATCACAAATTATCCCGATTAAAGACAAATCAGGGCTGCGCCAAACAAAATCAAGCGCAGTAACTGTTTCCTTAATCACTTACCCCCACTGAACAGTAAGATTCTCGTAATCCCAGTATTCCCTAGGGCGCAGCACATTGACGTCAGCGTAGACCCGCGCTTTGGACATCGCCGAGGCGTGGATCTTTGACGAAACGGCGTCGTCGTCGACCTTAGCTACAATAGCAACGGGCGAGGGCAGCAAAGGCAGCCGGCGCGTGTGGAGCTGCGCAACCGGCGCACGCAAGGCGACGATGGCGCACACTAGCGAGATAGGCAGTAGTAGTATGGGATAGTGCGCCAGCTGGCGATCGCTTGCACAATATTTGTACTCGTTTTTGTTGTTTTTTTTTTTTCTGATCTAAATTTTGACTGATAATTGAGAAGGATGACACTGATTATATATTCTCTATTCAGAAATTGGATTTACTATTAGAGATTTACAGTAAGCAGAGATCTGATAATGGAAACGGAAAGAGAATAAAAGATAATTTCGAGTTTTGATCTGAACCCAATAGGGGCGGCCATTGGTGACGGGACAGATGATAATTATATGGACAATTAGACGAATCACGAATGACAAGAAATAAACAATATTATTATTAGAATGTCGTAAATAATTAAGGCAAATATTTGTGTCGGTCAGATTGACGGGTCATGATCCGTTAGGTCGTCTGATCCGATATTATAATGTATAGATTTTTGTATTATAATATATTAAATTTTGTATTCGAATATATTGATTTTTCATAAATTTCTGACGTATGATATGATGTATTGATTTTTTCCTATAATGTACTATGATGTATTTGTATGAACTTTTGGCGTAACGAATACCCCTTTATGTGTTTGGGAAAACTATAAATACCCCTTCATATTTCGACTTGGATATGATTGGTACACCTAGCTAGGGTTACAAGGCTTAGAGAGAGTTATTCACCACATCCCATAACATACTTAGAGATCAAAATTGAAGATTCGAGGCTTTTTCGCGCAAGAGTCGCCTTCAATCAAGATCGATGTTACAACTCATGAATAGCTGGAGATTCTACTGTTTTTCTTCCTAGTTCCAAAAAGTTCTCTAACATACTTTTTATTTCGTTCACAATTAGTTCTTAGTTATTTATGCATCTAGTTAATTTTCTTTATTTTTCGGATTAGAATTATTTTATGCTTGATACCTTGGAATTCGTATTTATTATAGTTTGTAATTATTTTCTTTTTGATTTCGTTGACATTATGCCTATTAATGTTATCGTTTATGCTTGATGATTTTATGGATTTATGCTCGGACATTCTATTGGTAATTTAGTTCATTCTATTTCATTTATGCTTTTTAATTGTTTTTCAATCTTTAGATCAAGTTTAGTTTAAAGGCTTTAATTGTTCTTATTTTTCAAAAATCCTTAATTCATAATTCTAGATATTAAGTCTTTAATTTCTTGTTGGTTAATTCATGCTTTTAATTTCTTAGTTCATAATTATAGATATTAAGTCTTTAATTTCTTGTTGGGTAATTTATTCAAGTTAATTAGTTTTTAAATTATGTTTTTTCTTCTAAATCTTAGTAGAAACCCCCCCCCCCCCCCCCATTTGTACAAGTTTACGTGTTCCTTGCGATTAAACAAACATCCAAGATTGCGATTGTTTGTTTTCTTGAGATCGACTCGATTTAGCTTACCCACCTACACGCGACCTCGTACTCTTGCGAGCAAACTTTTAAAAGTTTGACAAATATTTATAAAAGTAGGTAAAAAAGCTTGAATCTTAGTTATAGTTGTTAGAAGACTGGGCTGGGGCTGGCCCATGAATCGCCATAACCAAATTGGCTCATCAAGCCAATACGGCCCAGTTTTTTTTTTTTTTTTTTGCCTAAAATTATTAGGCCCATGCCCTACTAAAGTTCGGGCAAATGTACAAAATGGGTAGATATATAAGAAAAACTCGTGGGTCGCGGGCAGGACCAATTCTTTAGGCTTAAGAATCTTTGGCCCAGGCCTGTGTAAAATTCAAGTTGGGCCAGGCCAGACCGACCCACATGCCGGGTTAGATTTTGATAGCTTTATTGTAATTAGGGATGTAAACGAGCCGAATCGAGTCGAGTTTTAGAGAGTTTAAACTTACTCGTTTATTATCGAGCTCGAGCTCGAGCTTTTTTAAAGAACATATCGATGGCTCGCGAGCTTTTTCGAGTTTAAACGAGATCAAAAGATATTAATTATTAATTAAATTACTCTTTACTTTATTATAAAAATAAAATAATTTTTAAATTGTATAATACACCTATTAAAATACGTAAACAAATAAGTTTATATATATTTCTATATTTTCATATGAACAAGTATATAAAAATTATAATTAATATCAAACTATTAGTTTAATTTATACGAGTTTAATAACGAACTCACTCCATAACTCACTAACGAACCCGCTCACGAGCTAACGAGCCGAATACCATGAACCTTAAGTTTACTCATTTATTAAACGAGCCTTTTTAAACGAGCTCGAGTGAGCTTTTATCGAGTTGGGTAGCAGATAGCTCACGAACTGTTTGACTCATTTACACCCCTAATTGTAATGGTGATTAAACCCAATTATATATTACTCTATCATGATTTTCCATCTCAGAGTGACTAGCACAATTTCATCCTACTAATGATATCTTTATGAAGCGGATGATTACAATTTTACACGAATGAAATAGCACAACAACAACAACAACAACAACAACAACAACAACAACAATAATAATAATAATCATCGATTGTCCTGAATTAACAAATGTATCAGATTAAAAAATAATTATATCCATAATATTTATTCATGTCCAGTGAAAAGTATGTATTCATACATCAATTAGCAAAAAACATGATAATGAAGTTCATATTCATTTAGTGAAAAGTATTCATTCCGTAATATATATATATATATATATATATATATATATATATATATATATATATATATATATATATATATATATATGTTGAAGAAAAAATACAACTAGTGTACTCGTCAACAAGTAACTGATGAGGGACGGTTTAAGTATTTTGTTATATTTATGTATTATTCAAACATGTATTTGATACCCTAATACGAGTCTTTGATGAATAAGAAAACTCTAATTCTATCGTCTCCTTCGTCTCTCTTTTATGTCTTCTCATTATACTTTTTCTTTTACACGTTATCAGCACGAAACTCTAACCTATGCGAGTGATCGACAAATAAGCCTCCATACCCTATACACAATTTTCGTAGGTCAAGATCTAACTGCGTTGTAAGTTTGAAAAATCATTTTCTCACGTTTCAACCGTTGGATCGTGTTACAATTTTCACAGAACCTTCATAACCTATTGAATTAAGTTCTTGAAGATTTGAATATCAGGTCTGAAAATTTTGATAATGAATTTCGAACAGAGCTGATCCTGTTTCTCAAAACTGTCTGCCTAGTTTCTTTTAAAAATTAAATTACACACGATCGGACCGTTTGATGAAGTTGGATTTTGGATATAATGTTCAAAAGACATATGGTTAAATATGTACGATGGAGATCGGATTTTAAGGTCTATGTCATCAGAAACATATCGCGGACAAACCTATTCCAAAAATAAAATTAGGAAAGAACTTCGCTTGATTCTCATGCCAGTGGACTCGTCGTGTCTTTTCTCCAAGGTAACTCGAATTACCCTATTATTTATTAAATGAAACTAATAAATATTTGTTTACATGGATATATGGCATGGTGTGTATTATTGTGCATAAATCATGTATATGTATATATGCTAGCTGTGATTATATATCCATGTGATGTTATGTACAATATTGACAAACATGAAACTTTGTAATACTTTAATGATATTCATAGAGTACATAATATATTATTACTTATGCCCTTAGATGGTTTCTGATTTAGAAATCGTAAGATTGATCATGATTTGCCAATATGTTTAGTTAATCATGAATTTCGATGAATTGATAGATTCATGTATGTTGGTGATTCTCTTCAAGTTGATTTTATAAGCTACTTTCATGAATTTCGATGAATTGATAGATTCATGTATGTTGGTAATTCTATTCAAGTTGATTTTATAAGCTACTTTCAATGTATGCATTATTGATTGTACATTTACATATTTTTATGATAATGAAAGTTCATAAACGATAAAGATTTATCTAAATAAGTCTTGTGATAAAGTATATTTACATAATATCAAAGAAAGAAAATGACATATATTCTTTAAATTCATTATCTAAAGAAATTGATCGAACTAACTCAATCTAAATACAATTTAATATACTCAAAATAAATTGAGTATTACCATCATTCATCTTATGTGAAAACTAGTGTAACTACAATTCCACAATAATATCATACACCAACCACCAACTGACAAAGAATTGTCAAACTAAGTCAAAGTCAATTCTCCAATGAATTTAAGAATTCATATTGACTCAAATCTTATGTTGGAAGTATATTTAGTTACAAACTTTCAATGAACTTTGCGATATACTCTAAATGAATATTTTGAGAATTTTATGAAACACTACTTCCAAGTCTAAGAATTTAGTAAAAAAAAAAAGAAATTTGTTTGCTTGCTAAAAAGGGTCAATGACTTCGATATGTTGCGACTAAAAACATGTCTTACCACATGTGAAAAAGAAAGTCACTTTAAATGAAAATAAGTAATTAAGAGATACGATCTCACTCTATTTTTTTTCCACTTGAGCAAACATACGAATGCAATTGTATAATATTAATTATGATAATAAGTCATTGAGAGACATGGGATTATTCTTCATAATACCAATGTTAGACCTCTGGATAAGGAAATTTCTTGAGGCTAAGTATGATCGATATGAATAGTAGAAATAACCTCAAAGTAAAGGGGGAGAGACATGTTGATCCCTACCTATGTGGGAAGAATGAACCACAAGGTGATATATGTAAAAGTTCATGATATTTAATGGTCGTGGTAGAAGTCATGGAGGTTCTCCCAATAACCTTGCTTAGTCAATGGATATCCTCTATTTTGATTGATGAAATTTGTTTATTTCTTACTTTAAATTATAACTTGTGAAAGTATAATCAATCATTCATTTTAGACTATTGTATTTGGTTTTAAAGTTTATTTTGAGTTAAATTTATGTGATGTGGACTGATTTAAATTAATTATTATTTTTGGCTTATTGGTAAATTTTGCATTCATTCTACAACATTGAATGTAATTGAGTTTATTTTCCACACATTCACATACAAGGTTCATGAGTAAACTATTAGATATAATGTAACTTATCTAACAAATAATGTAAATAAAGAATGAAAAGTATTTCGTTTAAATATCTCTGAAGAATGTGAGAATTTGTCGAGGAATGGACAATTCTGAATTGGTATTTATATGTGACAAAGTCTTGATGCCTAGTGGCACATTGATTAAAGTCATAAAAGCTCGGTATGGACCAAGAGCTAAATGAACCTTGTTAAGTTTGATGATATTCATATTGATGATTATCATTAAAAAGTATTATGAGAATGGAACTATACCTTTCGTTTATGTGGAAGAAAGCACGTTTAGAGTCAATCTAGTAATTTTAATTTACTACTTTTTGATTATTGAATCATAAGATATGACCAACAAAGAACTTTTAAACACTGACTCATTCAAGTTTTGACACGACTGGCATGAATTCTTTGGTCATCGTGATATGATGGTTCATAATATAAGAAATTAACATGGACATCTTTTATTTTGAGTGAAACACAAAATGAGATAGAAACTTGATGCACACTATAATGTCGAACTAATGAAGTTCAATTGCAGATAGTGCATTATAAAGTATAAGGAGCACTACATACATTCATATCTCAAAGATACATCAATCATTTTTTCAAAACTTGTTCATTAGCAAAATTGTATGATTGAGACCTGCATATGCTAAAAATACAAAGTATAATATTCAATTCTTATAATTTATAATTGGTGATACATGTGGACATAACTAGGGGTGAGCATTCGGTCGGTTCGGCCGAAAACCGAACCGAACCGAAATAACCGAAACCGAATTTATCATAAAATTTCAGACCGAATCGAAAATCGGTGTAAAATCGAAAAAATCGAATCGAAATATTTATAAAATTGCAAATCGAACTAAACCAAAAATATGTTTAAAACCGAATTAAACGAACCGAATTGATAAAAAATAATAATAAGTAATATAAAAATATATTTTTTATTTTTTAATTAAATTTCGGTTAAAAACGAACCAAACTAACCGATTTTTTGGAATTTTCAAACCGAAAACCGAACTGAAATTACATAACCGAAAATTTCGGTTCGGTTCGGTCGGTTTTTTGGTTTTTTGCTCACCCCTAGACATAACCATTTAAAATGAGGATCTTTCAAGTATTTTATAGTTTGGTCGATGCTTCGGCATGTATTGTTCATAAAAATATTGCATTTGTAAAACTTCTATCACATATAGTATGATTGATGACTCACCACCCTTATAGAGAAACCAAACTCATAATGCTAGAGAGTTTACATCAAAAGTATTTGATGTCCATTGCATTTTAATCAAGATCGATGTAATGCATCTTGTACCCTAATGTGCATATACAATAAGGTCTTAAAGAAGACACCGTCGAAAAGAATATAAATGGTGACTAAGACAATATTTATGCGCACTCATATATTTGTCTCTGCACAGGGTTATGAAATATTGCACGCAGCTCTTACTTATTCATTTATGAACCCCTGCTAAACAGATATTTTGTGTACCAGTTGGTAACTGGATTTAAGCCTGATAACTCATATCTACGCATATTTAATTATGCAGTATATGTGCCTATTGCGCCCCCACAGCGCATTCATATGGGTTTCTAAAGACGATTAAGTATTTATGTTGGATATGAATCTCCAATAGTCAATCCGCTATTTGAAACCTTTGACATACGATCTCTTTCTCGCCAAATTAGCGAATTTGTCACTCCAAAGAGATAGTCTTCCCATCGTTAGGGGGAGATAAGAAAAAGTATTTTCTAATGGAACGACAGGAATAGTTTCATACTATGTCTCATTATGATCCCCATATTTCACAATGTAACGTGAAAGTAAAGTAAAGTGAACAATTGATCTTCAAAGTATAGAAGACTCAATTTCTAAAATGACGAGATCATATATATACCAGCTGCAAATGTGTCTGTAAGGTTAAAAGTCCCCAAAAAAGGCACAATGTCGCAGATCAAGACATTGCAACCATACTTAGTGGAGGTGTGATTGAGGTTGATTCCCAAAAGGAACAGGGGGAGGTCACTTGGTTCGATCAATACTCGCACAAGGAATAAGATGGCATGTATGACACAACTTCAATTGATCATCAATGAAAATAATAACTCTCATGAGACTAACTCTGGTTATACTTATGTCCATGAATCATTACTGGAGGACGCTCCGATGTTTAATATAATTCCATAGAATAAAGAAATCTCTATTTACTATGAGAGTTTATATAAGTTGATGGAAAGATTTTCCACACACATTGATGATATATACATTGTTGCTCAAGGAATATAGAGTATGATGGCATCTAACCACGCTCTATTGAAATGTCAATAAAGAGCAAATTGACCTAATTCTAAAGAATCAATCCAGGTAGAATTAAACTCACTGACAACAAGACAAGTATTTGGTTTGGTAGTGTTAACCTCACAAAGTGTAAATCCTGTAGGACATAAACAAAGTTTTGTTAGAAAGAGTAATGAGAAAAATATAGCCATGAGATGCAAATTTAAACTTGAAGCACAAAGTTTCTCACAACGCCCTGGAATTGACTACGAGGATATGTACTCTCTCATAATGGATGTTATAATTCCAGATAGTGAGAATGCAGCTTATACCTGTGGTTACATCTTATCTCTATGGGGATCATGATTTAGAGATATATATACGAAAGTGCTCGTTGGCCTTTCATTGCCAAGGCAAGTGACTCTAAGCCACGGAGTGCATTTGCAATTAAATTAAAACGCTCACTTTACGGATTGAAATAATCTTGAAAGATGTGGTATAACCGTCTAAGTGACTACTTGATTGGGAAAAGATAATCTACGCCCTTGCGTATTTATAAAGAAAATAAGTTTCAAACTTGTGATTTTAATTGTATATATCGATGAAAGGAACATAATATCCACTCTTAATGAAATAAGAGATATCGCAAGTTATTTGAAATTTTAATTTGAGATAATGAACCATGGGAAAACTTGGTCATGTTAAGGCTTTAAACTAAATTTGAGTTTGTGAAATACTAAATTTTACAGTTTGCGTATATCCAAAAGATGATCAGACAATTAAATATGGATAAGTACAATATGCTAGCACTCCTATGATTGGTCAAAGTGAAGATATAAGGAAAGATCAATTTCGTCAATGGAATGACGAAGAAATGGTGGGAGCTGAAACTCTCTGCCTATGTACAATATGCGCATTATTGTACCATTACTAATACACTTGACCAAATATTATTTTCTCAAAATTGTTATCTTGATTTAACTCAAGAAAGCGAAATGTCAATGGAATGGAATCAAAATGTATTTTGATACCTTAGAGAAACCATTGACGTGAGTTTATTTTTTCCATTCATAAATATAATTGGGACTGCAGATGGACTTGTCACCCCTAAAGAAAATGTTGAGTTTACTTCCTACTGTGAAACACCAAATAGTATCGTTGATGTTAGTTACTCATTTGATCCATGTAAAGAGATCATTATCATACATGTAGTAGTTCGTGATTATCAATGGTAAATACTATGATCATTCATATATCTGATAATAGTGGCTTGAACTCTATCACTGAAGAAAATGTGATAATACGAGTGATATCACCACAACTCTTCCACAACCAAAAATTATGGACTTTCTCAAGAGTCAAGCAAATTGAGGAAGTGGAGACTTTCAAAGTTCTCTTGATAGATGTACATATCAAAGAGAGGTGTAGACTTTAGGGGGAGTCTCAACATAGGTGTGTTGTACTCTTTCTCCTTAGACCAAGTTTTATTTTTCTCATTGAGTTTTGTTACTTGTCAAGGTTTTAACGAGGCAACAACGAAACACCATTTCACCATTTCTTGGCACAAGGGAGAGTGTTGAAGGAAAAACAAAATTAGTGTGCATTCGTCAACAAGTAACTGATGAGGGACAATCTAGGTATTTGTTATCTTTATGTATTATGGAAATATGTATTTGATACTCTATATAAATGGAGTCTTTGATGAATAAGAAAACCTTAATTCTACCGTCTCCTTCGTCTCTCTTTTATTTCTTCTCCTTTTTACAATATATAGGGTAAAAAATTATATGCATCCTGTACGATACGCGTTTTTTGGGTTTGCATCCTAATATATTTTTTTTTTTTTGTAATTTAATGCATCCTGTACTATACAAAATTTTGAAAGTGCATCCTGTACTATACAAAATTTAGAAAAAACTAGTTTTATTAAATAGAAACTAGAATTTATTAAATAAATATGCAAACCATATTTTATCCTAACGTTTACCGGAACTAGTTTTATTAAATAAACAAAATTTATTATTTATTAAATAATAAATTCGGCGAGTTTGCATATTTAATAAAATATGCCGGAACTAGTTTTAAATAAATAATAAATTCGTCGGAACTCACCTAAAGTATACGGGTTTGAAAATATGCAACCTCACTCGCGAGACTAGGTGAGTTTCGGCGAGTTGGGGCGAGTTGGCTGGTCGGAGGATACACTTTCAGAATTTTGTGAAGTACAAGATGCATTAAATTACAAAAAAAACGTTAGAATGCAAACCCAAAAAACGCGTATAGTATAGGATGGTTACAATCTTTTCCCCCGATATATATATACTTCTTAGGAAAAAAATATTACGAGAATTTATAAAAATTGGGTTGTATATGTGTTTAGAGGAAAAAAATCAAAAAAGATTTTTTTTAATGAAATACCTAATACACCATTTAATTATCATATTATTAAAAGGTCCAAACAAACGAACAAGATAAACGAAAGAATTAAAGCAAAATAACTAACCAAAAGTGTTGAAGCAAATCTGATGTGGTATACAATTATTTTGTGGCAAAACGTAGATTAGAATGAAAATCAAAGAAAATAAGAATATATTATATAAATCAGATAAAAAAATAAGTCAAATAAGTTTATGGATTAACTTTATAGTTTACCTGATTTTACACGAAAACTCTTGAAGAGGAATATTTTGTACATACGGAATTCTTGAGATTCTAAATCTCAATCCTCATTTGTTCTACGACTCAAATTTTCAACCCACAACCAACAATTTCTTACACCTAACCTCACACTCATCTCTTTTATTACATCATCATTATATTTAAAAAAATTAAATATTATTAAATATAATATAATAATACATTATCATCCACTTTTCAAACATGATTTGATATCAAATATAATATAAAAATACATTATCATCCACTTTTCAGACATGATTTGAGATCTACAGAAAAAAGTAAATGATTTTGAATCCTATAACAAACACAAATTCTTATTATTTACAAAATTCTGAATAGTCAAGATTTTGAATACCAGGATTCAGAATTCCAACGAAGCCTAATCCAAACAACCTTGAAAGGAATAGTTTAGGTTTCACAAAAAGTAATTTTTATTATGATTAAAACAATATAAAACGGAAGGGAGTGGATGATAGGCGAGGGGATGATTTCACGAACCCTAGTTATTTTTAGTAGTAGTAAAAATGATAAAAAATTATTATTTATACTTAGAAAAAAAAAACTTTAAAAATGAACATTATCACCAAATTACCAGAGGCTGACACATCAATTTCTAAAACTATCATATACGACATTTGTCATCCGAAATAAACACAAGCTGGCACAGATGTGCGTCAACAGGACTAAAAATAAAGTGGATGATATAACTAAATTAATCAATGTTTATCATAATTATTGGGCGTAGTTTTCCACTACCCTTAATTTCTCATCACACAAGCTCCTTTGTGGGTTCATTTGAAATTTATTTTACCAAATAATTTCTTATCTAACCACTTACTAAAAGCACAACAACTATATTCAATCACCCACCAAAAACCCTCTCAAATTCCTTTTTTTTTTTACTACACTTTAGTAAAATAAAATAAAAGCAAACGAGATATCTAATCGCCATCTAATATGTATACGCTGAAGTCAAGTTTTTTGCCAGTAGACCATGTCTTGTCTAGTGGCAACTTGCATAGAATATTTGTATTTTAAATATAAATACCGAATGTTTTGTGAGCTAAAATAAATATTGTATACGTAAGTTGATGGTGTTATTACATGTATATACTTTACATTTTGTTGATGGTATAAAGTATGAAAAATAATTACGATGCTCTGAATATAATATATCCCCCACATTTTTTTTTATTATATTCATCGATCTCTCGTTATTTATTTTATAAAATAATCTAATATTTATAATTAGGTGCCCGTTTGGAAAAGAACACAATTGAAAATGGAGGGCATGTACTATAGGGCCACGCAGAATAAATCTGTTTTGGATGAAGTGTTTGGCTGACTCATCGACTTTACAAAATTTTCAAAATACTTTGTAACATGTTTGCAAACTTATAAATTTTTATTTAAAAGGTGCTGGACAAATTTTTTTATTCAAGAAACAACAAAATAATTTATAAGCTCGTACATATAATAAGATGTTATAAATTTATAGCACATAATATTGTTTTATTGGAAATTACTATCCCAGTTAATTTCACCTATACTAAACGAAATAATTTATATTCTCCGTGTTTGTTCATAAAATTTCTGGCTGACATATAATTTCCGATGGTTCATATGCATCGGTGAATTTTGGAGGTTTGAAAACTTATTAAAATATAGGAGTCTATATCTACCTAATATATTTTCTTATATTATATTTTGCCCAACTTAATCCTTTCTTTTAGTTATATTTTTTCTAATTTAACATTTATGAAAAGTCATATATAATTAAAAAATTAATTACTTTAATTAAAGACAAACTACTTATAATTTTAATTAAAAAACAAATGTGAAAATAAAGAAATTATGTTTATAATAAAATTAAAATAAATAGTATTATTTAAATCTCAATTGCGAGTTATTTGCAATAATACAAGTATGTAACTAATTGTTATTAAGAAATTCAATCTAAACATAAAAATATGAAATTATATAATAACACTTAATAGAAACTAATTAGGCACCGGTACAATGCGACACGGGTTGAGGATATAACATCATTTGAATTTTTCTAAGTATGTAACTCAATTTATTAACGAATTTAACCTAAATATTTAAATATAATAGTATTTAATAATATTAATTAATTAATAGAGCTAGACACGAGTTGAGAATGTGATAATTTTTGAATTCTCCTAAGTATGAAAATAAATTTATTAATGAATTTAATATAAATATTTAAACATAAATTTATTTAACAATAAAAAGTAATAGTTAATAAATAGTGATTAGATATCAGTACAAGACACGAGTTGAAAATAATGTAATTTTCAATTTTTTGAATTTTTATATTTAAAAATCATGTAATTTTCATAAATATTTTCATATTACTTTTTTTTGATAAATCTTGTAAAACACACTGTTGTTAAACTAGTTATATACTAGCTTCACACCTAGTGTATTACACGAAATTTAACAACAACAAAATAATAATAAAGTACATTTGCGATAATTACAAAGTTTTAGATTTAAATAAAAAACTCAACGGATGTATTATAACCCGTGTCTTGTACATTTCTAATTTATTTATTAATTATTATAATTATTAAATAATTTTTTATTTTTAATATTTAGATTAAATTCGTTAATAAGTTTATTTACATACTAAGAAAAATTCAAAAGATGTCACATTATAAATCCGTGTCTAATCTATATTAATTAACTATTATTAAGTTATTTCATATTTTAATATTTAAATTAAAATTATTAATAATTATTAGTTACGTACTTTATAAACTAAGATGACATACTTTCAAACCGTGTCGCATTGTAAGTTGTAACAATGTTTAATCAATATTAATTAATTAATTAATAATAATATCATATAATTTTATATTTCTATGTTTACATACAATTTATTACTAATATTTAGTTACATATTTATATTATTGCAAATAACTCTTCATTTACCTATATAGAATATTTAAAATCCCAAAAATAAAATTATTTTATCTTTTATTATAAATAAACCTTATTTGATTATTTTTGTAATAGATTCTTTTCAGTTAATATTATTCCATATATATAATTTGTCTTTTAATTAAAATAAATAATATAAATATTTTTCACTAATTATATATAACTTATTTATATTGTTATAATATGAAAATAACATGAAAGTATTGAATTAAATCAAAAATAAGTATTGAATTAGATAAAATATAATAAAAAAAAATTAAATTAGGTAAGATGTAATAAAAATAAAATATTAAATTAGGTAGATATTAAACTCGAATGACAAATAAGCAACCAAAACACTATAATTATTTACTAGCTTAACGCCCGCATATTATGCGAGATTTTAAAAAGAATAAGACTCATTAATAATACTAAAAGAGTAATATTGAAAATGTTACACACAAATTGTAACATTATTTCTTTTATTTATATGAAGATTGTTCTTCATAAAAAATAAATTTTACACAAAAATCAGAACATATTTGTTCTAATAGTCATGAAATTCGTTGTAAAGTATAACAAAATACCATAAACTTGACAGGGAAACCCGTAGAAAATCGTGTTTGTAAAAATATAAAATATATACTGATAATTCTATTAAGAAAACATATGTATTATTATTATTATTATTATTATTATTATTATTATTATTATTATTATTATTATTTATTTATTTATTATTTTTATTATATTTTGCGTAAGACACTACTTTGTTCATATAAATATATAATGCGTGTATCAATGCATTGTATTGGGATTTAGAATATATTTAATAGTTATTTTTCTAGGCGTAATAATTTTTTGTTGTTTCTCTATTTGGCGTAACAATAGTTTTTCATATATATTTTTAATTTTATTCTCAATGCATTATATTAGGATTAAATAAGAAAATTTAAGTTTATATTTTTTATATTTATTTTCCTTCTGTAATAATATAAATTGTATTTTACTTAAATAGAATATTTAAAATTTTAAAAATAAAATTATTTTAATTTTTATTATAAATAAAAATTAGTTCAACTTTTATAGATTTTACTCTAATTAAATATGACTTATTTATATTTTAATATTAGGAGAATAAAAGTAAGATGTTGAATTAGGCAAAATATGATTAAAAAAAACTTGAATTAGGTAACATATAATAAAAGGAAAATATTGAATTAGGAAAAATATGATAATAGGAAAATATTAAATTAGAAAAAACATAATAAAAATATTAAATTGGATAATATATAATAAAAGAAAAATATTGAAATAAGGAAAATATTAAATTAGGAAAAATATAATAAAAAAATATTAAATTAGGAAGATATTAGACTCGTATGATAGCGAAACATCTGAATTCTTTACGAAGTTAACGAAGCATGAGAAGCAAACACATATGATATGAGGATTTTGCGGGGAGATTTGTCAAACGAAACATACAAAGTAAACACATAAATTATAAAAAATTTGAATTAATATATAGAGCAGTGTTCTAAAAATCGTTAGGCGGCTGCTAGGCGTCAGGACAACGCCTAGCGCCTAGGACGCCTAGTCGGGGCCTAGGCGGACCTAGAATTTGAGAATAATACCCTGATTACATCCAACAATTTAATAGTTCAACATACTATCTGCTACACAATAAAATCTATGACAATTCAAAACTAAAAGTAATAATCACAAGTTACAATTCACAAGTTTAAAGCTATTGTTCGATTCAAAGTTCAAAACAANCTGGCGTCTAACCGCCGACTGGGGCGCCTGACGATTTCTTTGGCCGATTTTTAAAAATCGTAGGCGGATTGGTGGCGCCTAGGACGATTTTTAGAACATTGATATAGAGATGATAAAAAAAAAGACTTTTATACCGATCTACAGGCTACATCTAATTGAAGGACGAGAAACCAACCCCTTGCTTTCTTGACAAATACGATTATTGATTACAAGTTGAAAACAATATTGATAATCTTGGGGGATCACTATCTTTTGAATATCCATCGGGTAAATTCAAATTAATGTAACACCTACACATCACCCCTCTTATATATTAATGCGAAATTTTATGAATTATGTATCTATTTCGTATGTTTTTTTTTGATAAATAAAAATCTGTAATATTTTAGTTGTTTATGTGTGCAATCGAACATAATATCTACCTAATTTAATTTTCATTTATCGTACTCTTCCTAATTTAATCATATTCTTTATTATATTTTACCTATTTAATATTTTTTTTTATTATTTTTGCAAAATTGCAATATTTTTTTTAATATTTCTTTTATTTTCCTGATAAATATAAATAAGTGCTATATAATTAGTAGAAAAAACTTGAATTAGTTATATTAATTAAAAAAAATTACATATGGAATAATGTTAGTTACAAAAAGACTTTTTTATGAATATAACTAAATAAGTTGTATTTATAAAAAAAATTATTTTATTTTTAAAGTTTCAAATATTCTATATATTACGAGTTATTTGCAATAATCAAAGTATGTAACTAAATATTAATAATGAATTCAATCTAAATATAAATTTATAAGATTATATCGAATAATGAATAATTATTGATTAGACATTGGTACATGCGAGACTAGCACTGTCAAACGGGCCAGCCCACTTCGGCCCACCGCGGGCTGCCCCAAAACGGGGCGGGGCGTGCCTGACCCATTTTTTCGCGGGCGGGAAAAATCTAAATTCACGGCCCGCGGGTCAACGGGCCAGTCCACGGGCCAAGCTATTTTTATTTTTTTTATAGAAAATTATATTTTTTGTTTTAAAACTTACTAAAAAAATAAAAAATTACTATATTATTTAAAGTTTTCTAAAGACAAATAGGAAATAAAAAAATACAAATGTATCTTCAATTTTAATTTCAGTTTTAACAAATATAATTCTAATTTTAAATTAATAATAAAATTTAAAAAAATAAAAAAACGGGTCAGCCCGTCCGGCCCGCGAAAACCCGTGGGCTTAACGAGGCGGGCCAAAAAGCCCGCAATCAAACGGGCCTCGAAAATGGAAGCCCAAGTCCGCCCGTTTGCGCGGGTTGACGTGCTAACCCGCGGGCTTTGACCCGTTTTCATAGTGCTATGCGAGACATGTTGAGAGTATGATATCTTTGGAATTTTTCAAATTATGTAATGAATATATCAATGAATTTAATATAAACATTGAAATATAAAATAATTTAATAATGATAATTAATTAATAGATATTAGATACGAGTTGAGAATATGAATTTTCCCAAGTATGTCAATAAATTAATAACGAGTTTTATCTAAATATTAAAATATAATATTATTTAATAATTATTGTAATTAATAAATAGATTAGACATGTACAACGAGTTAAAATAATTTTTTCAAATTTTATTTTACATTTAAAATTCTATAATTATCAAAAATATTTTTTATATTTATTTTCTAATAATTCATATATAATATAGAAATGTTAAACTAGTTATCTCAATAAGAGTATCTCGAATACTATACTTTTGACGTGATAAAAAAAAAAATTATCTCCTAATTTTTAGTTATCTATGAATTCAGTTTTATTTTGTTATTAATTAAAATAAATTCCACATGTATAAAATTAAGTACGTTGACATTATGAATTGGAGAAATATTTTAGAATCAAAATTTGGATCTTTTAACACTAATTTATGTGGATAAACATTATATTTTTTGAATGACATCTGTTAAAAATTATCTACTTTCAAAAGTGTAACATTGGAGATTTTCTAATACGTTAGACCAAATATATTATTTTGCATTTGATTAGTTCATGTAGAATATACCATACACCTTTAAATCACCATCACCTACGGACAACATCAAAGGTGCTTTAAATTATGAATTGGTAATTATGACTTTCAACGGGGTCAGAAACCTTTTAGTGTATTAAATATGGGAAAATTCTACTCTGTCTTTAAAAGTATCATACCTCTACTCCTCCAACATTTACAATCATAAATCTATTAATTTAAAAAGTCTAAAATTGATCTAATGGTTGTAAATGCACTCCACTAAGTGAGAAATGGTACCGTGAAGGCACAGTAGAAATTCCCTTAAATATGACAACATGAAATATTAAATGAGATTGCTTAAAAAAAAAAAAAAAAACTTTTAATTCTACAATGAAGATCAAACATGTTTTTCGGCCTTACAGATACTTAGCCCACCACTAACGTGTGCTCAAGGCCGGCTCAATTTGGGTAATTTTCACGGGCCTCTTGAGTCGGTCCAAAACTTTGGACCCCCGATTGTCAACCTTTACCCTTATCTGATTCTTATTTCTCTGTATCCACTTTGTGCGACGACACAATTAATGTACAAGGATAACAAGATTGAAATATGTTATCGAGACGTTTTATATACAACAATTATTTTATTGCATTTAAAAAGATAAACTATTTAGTAAAGAAATCTGAAACATGGCATTAAATACAATAAGACGCATGCAAGATAAATTAACTAATTACTTTAAACTATCAAATATAATTTCTTACACATAAGACAAAGAGAAAATGAAAAAGAAATTATATTAAATAATACAATTATCACAAAATATGACTTGAAAAATCTCCAATATAGTATTTTATTGATGTCGTGATTCTGTACTTAGTAATTAAGCTACGAATATAATTGATCGCTAAAATATTCCACAATGTTCTTGTAACTCAGTGTATCGGTGTATGTAATTCAAGTTAAATATATACTTAAAAGTAATAAAAGATTTTAAACTGTTAAGTAACTCGAGTCATAAATAAGTTATTGCCATGTAAAAACATAAAATAAATAATACGAGACTTATGTAATATAATTATCACAAAATATGACTTCAAAAATCTACAATTTAGTATTTTATTTATGTTGTAATTTTGTAGATAGTAATTAAGCTACGGATATAGTTGGTCGCTTAAATATTCCTCATTATTCTTGTAACTCGTTATATTGGTGTTTATAATTCAAGTTAAATATATATATCTAGGCGAACATTTGTGTTAGGCCAAATTGACGGGTCATGATTCGTTAGATATTTTGACGTGATATTATAATGTATTGGTTTTTGTACTATAATATATTGGTTTTTGTACTCGAAAGTATTGATTTTTCATAAACCTCTAACCCGTGCTATGATATATTGATTTTTACCATGATGTATTTGTACTATGATGTACTAGTTTAATACTCGTGTATTACACGGGGTTTATTAAAAGATAAATATAAAAAAATATTTGTGATAATTACAAATTTTTATGTAAAATGGACAATTCAAATGATGTATTATGAACCTTGCCATGTACATGCCTAATTTATTTATTATTTATTATAATTATTAAAATTTTATATTCATGTTTAGATTCAATTGGTTAATAATTTTAATTACATACTTATAAAAATTCAAAAAAAGTCACATTTTAAACCCGTGCCGAATCTCTATTTATTAATTATTATTATGTTATTTTGTATTTTAATATTTTGATTAAATTCGTTAATAATATTACTTACATACTTTGAAAAACTAAATGGATCTCATACTCTCAACTCGTGTCGTATTGCAGCGATGTTTAATCAATATTTAATAATAATAATAATATATTATTATTATATAATTTTATATTTTTATGTTAGATTTACTTCATTACTAATATTTAGTTACATACTTAGAATATTTCAAATAAATCTTAATTTATCTATATAAAATATTTAAAATAACAAAATCAAAATTATATTAAATTTTATTATAAATACTACTTATTTAATAATTTCTGATTTTTCTAATTAAAATTATATCTTATGTAATTTATATTTTAATTAAAATAAATAATTTAGATCTTTTATACTAATTTTATATGACTCATTTGTATTTTTATATTAGGAGAATAAAAAGAAAATATTGAATTAGACAAAATATAATAAAAAAATATTAAATTGGGCAAAATATAATATAATAAAAATATTAAATTAGGTGAGATACAATAAAAAAAAATTAAATTAAGTATATTCGAATGAAACCTGAGCAACCGAAATACCAGAACTTTTTATTTGTCAAACTAAGCATGCGAAACAGACTCACGCATATTATGCAGGATTTGGAAAAGAGTACTATTCATTGAAAATACCAAAAGAATAATATTGAAAATGGTACATACAAATCGTACATTATTTGTTCTGTTTTCACAATAAATAAATATTACACACAAATTAGAACATTACTTGTTCTAATTACAGTAACATGATTTTCACAATTAAGAATTTTGCAAGTTTTTTACCGTGAGTCATGAAATTAGTTGTGATAAATCAAGAACATTATTTGTTCTAATCACAGTAAGACTGGTTTTCAGAATAGAGAATTTTCATTTTTTTTTTTTACCTTGAGTCACGAAATTAGTTGTAAGTATATCAAAATACACTAAACTTGACGTGGAAACCAGTAGAAGATTGAGTTTAAAAAATTTAAAATATACAACACCCGCGTGATACATGCGAATATGTGATATAAAAATTAAAATTTATAAGACACTGATAATTTTATTGAAAAAACGTCGTGCATATAATTTGTAGTATGTAATATTATTTTATTTATTTATTTATGCTTAAAATACTAATTTTGTACGTATAAATATGTGTATCAATGCATTGTATTGGAATTAGATAAAGAGATTTAGAGTTATGTAATCTTTTTTGTTTCACTTTATTTTAGTTTTTTACTTGGTGTAACAATAGTTTTCATATATATTTTTAATTTTATTTTCAATTTATATTAGGATTCGATAAAAAATTGAAGTCTATATTTTTTATATTTATTTCCCTTTTGTAATAACTTTATATAACTCATATTTTTCTTAAATAAATATTTAGAATTATTATAAAATTATTTCAAATATAATTGTAAATAAAAATTAATTCAACTATATAGATTTTTTCTAATTAGGTATAACTTATTTATATTTTTGTATTAGAAGAATAAAAGTAAGATATTACATTGGGCAAAATATGTTAAAGAAAATATTAAAGTAGGTAACATGTAATAAATAAAATATTGAATTAGGCAAAATATAATATTAGGAAAGTATTAAATTAGGTAAAATATAATAAAAAGAAAAATACTAAATTAGGTTAATATTAGGCTCGGTGATATCGAAACACCAAATTTTTTTTCAAAGCTAACGAAGCGTGAGAAACATACACGTAGGATAGGAGTGAGAAACATACACGTAGGATAGGAGGATTTTGCATTAATATATAGGGGAAATTGGTTTTTCACTATAATGTATTGACTTTTATATTATAATGTATTGGTATGAAATTTTAGTTTAACAAATAATTCGTTAGTCCGTTCTGATAAGAGTGCTGCTCATATATTTAAAAGTAATATATGATTTTATGCTGTTAAGTAACTCGAATCATAGATAAGTTATTTTCATATAAAAACATAAAACAAAATAATACGAGACTTGCGTCTAATAAAAAACGGTACAAAGATTCTTACATCCTCGAAACAACGACACTTTGAAACAAGAAAGTTAGAAGAGATATTCTCTCTACATTCTTTTACAAGAAGAACAAGGTCTCAAGTTAAAAATGACACTTGGTATAAGATACCAAGATTCCTGTTGTCGGAATCTTCTATTTATAACCTTTTATGCAAATATTATAATTGTTTTTGTCTTCTTTTTCTTTGTTGAAGGACGATAGAAAAAGTGTGTAGATATATAAAGTATAAATATGAAAATCTCATCATTTATGTCAAAAGTTGATGATAATTCACATAGTGCAATGTGCACGTACGTATACGCGTGCGCACATCCACTCGCTCCCATACACAAGTACATACATACATAAAATGATTAAGAGAATTATCTAGAAACTCTGTAAGACTTAAATACTATAGCTATCATCTAACAATTCTAGAAGATACACTGGCTGATAATTTATCATGTAGCATTTTTAGTGGGTTGTGATCCAGTGTTGTTGGTTACTATGAACCCGAGCCGAATTCATGTTGTCAACTCGTTGTTTTTATGCACTGAGCTTATGCGAGCTCATGTCAGCTCGCTCCTTCAGCGTGTTGAGGTCATGTGTCCTCATGCTGTCAGCTCGCTGTTTCTTCGCGTGTTTAGCAGTGAGCTCATGCGACCTCATGTTATCAGCTCGCTGCTTCGGCGGGCTCAAAGCGACTCCTGCTATGAGCACATGCGACTCATGTTATCATCTCGTTATTTCGGTGAGCTCAGTGCAACTTGTCTATTATCTCCCTCAATCTGAAGGAGGATGAAAGAACAAATGAAAGTTTGTGGCGAAGTCTCCGGAAGAATTGTCATGGTAGTGGTTTGGTAAGGATGTCTGTTACTTGATCAAGCGTGGAACATGATGAACTACAAGCTGTTTGTTGGGAATCTTCTCATGTATGATGTGATGACCAAGCTCCAAGTGTTTGGTTCTTGAGTGATGTACGAGATTATTAGCTAGGGTTATAACGCTTTGATTGTTAACCCAAATAACAGGTGTATAGGGAAGAGGTGGCTTAAACTCCTGGAGTAAAGACTGCAACCAAATAATGCCACAGGCCGCATTGACAAGGCTTTTATATTCTACCTCAGTACTTGAACGAGAGACTTTTCCCTATTTCTTAGAGCTCCAAGTGACAAGATTAACACCAAGATAGACACATATTCCTGAGGTAAACTCTCTATCATCAATATCAGAAGCTTAATATGAATCAACAAAGGCAGTGAGTGGCAATGATTTGCTACAGTTTATTCAAGCCAAAATTGATAGTGCCAACCAGATTTCAAAGAATGTGCTTGACAACTCTCTTTTGATCAATTGAAGAAGATTGCATAAACTGACTGACCTTGTTGACATTGTAGCTGATATCTGGCCTGGTGCTTGTGGCATATTTGAGAGCTCCTACAATCTGTCTATATAGTTTTGATAGGCCATGGGAGTTCCAGCGAACTTGGATAAATGAGGATGAATGATCATTGGTGTAGAAACAGGTTTAGCTCCAGTCATGCCAACTCGTTTGAGAATGTCAATACCATATGTGTGTTGGTTCAAGAGTAATCTAAAAGAATGAGGTAGAAATTCAATCCCAAGGAAGTAACTGAGGTGACAAGGTCCTTGAGTGATCAATGGTTATGCGCTCTAAGTATGAGGTCACCAATGGCTATAGAGTCATCCCCTGACTTGAGCTTACCTGGGAACAACTTAAGTCTAGAATTATAAAGTAGAGTCAATTTACCAACCTCTAAGTGCTTATCAACAATTCTCTTGTCGTGACGCTCTTTCATCTTCTTCTCTTGCATCCACGCACTACATACGCCTCATCTCTAATCTCTTCAAGTTCAGTCAACTCTAGCTTCCTGTAATCAATACACATGTGCCACCCAGTCATAAGTCATGTCGGGACTATCTCGCCTTTCTCGTTTTCGATTATGGTGATACCACCCATCTTCGACACCACATGAACTGGAGTCACCCATTTGCTGTCGGCGATAGGAAAAATAATCCCCTCATATATTAACTTCAAAATTTCCTTCTTGACTACCTCATATAGCGTTGGAGTCAATCATCTTTGGCCGTCTCTTACCGGCCTCGCATTAGGTTCGAGCTCGATTCGGTGCATACAAGTAATGGGACTTATCCCTTTAATGTCGCTGATGCTCCATCCTATAGCTTCTTTATACGTAATCAACACCAAAATTAGCTCCTTTTCCTCATCTTCCGTCAACGCTGATAATATGATGACGGGTTTTGTTTCGTTTGGCTCGAGGAAAATGTACTTAAAATGACTAGGTAGTGGTTTCAACTCTATTTTCGGCTCAAGCTCAGGTGCGTTAGACATCTCGCACAATTCAAAATCAATTTCTTCAAGGCCAGCTTCAATTTCACAAAAATCAATCCCAAGTAATTCAACTACCTCCTCCCCATTCAAAAAAATCCTCGTCGTCCTCGACGTTTGGCTCGTCTAAAATAGTTAAGCTTTTAAGATCATGGATGCAAGACTCAATTGGATCAACAAATGAACACTTATCTCGCATGAATGGTGAAGGAGTATTATAGATATCCTTAAGTGAAAATGTTACCGATTCGCCAAAAACTGACATAGTCATCCTACCCTTATTCACATCTATCAATGTATGAGAAGTAGACATAAACGGACGACCCAACAAAATAGTATGTTCCTTGCTCTCATTCGTCACCTCACCAACATCCAAAATAACAAAATCAACCGGAACTACTAAATCACCAATTTGCACCAAAATATCCTCAACAATACCTAAAGGGTACCTAATTGATCGGCTCGCCAATTGGATTCGCATGGTGTCCGGCTTCATGGTCCCAAGACCAAATTGCCTATAGAGAGATTATGGCATCAAATTAATGCCGATGCCAAGATCAAGCATTACTCGCGCTGTCTGCCAATTCTCGAGCAAAATAGTGATGTAGAAACTCCTGGGATCCTTTTCCTTTGGAGGTAACGACTTCTTGCAAATCTCACTAACCACTTTTGTAAACTCCACTTGCTGGTTTGCTTCCAAATACCTATCTCTCGAAGCAAGCTCCTTGAAGAACTTCACATATGCTGGCATCGTCTTAATTACATCTAAAAGAGGAAGGTTAACATTCACATTCTTCAGCGAATTATAAAGCTCCATGAATTTCTTATTTTCTTTGGCCGGACGTAGGAGACTTGGAAAAGGAACTTGATCGCGAATCGTGGGTGTTTTCTGTGCTGGCTGCGATTTCGAGGACTGTCTGGGATCGTCAATTGGCGTTTGAGTAGGGGCTTGATTTGGGATTGTCCCCCTAATGGATCCCGGGATATAGTGAATTAGTGACTTATGCATCTGGTCCACCAGTTTGGCTGCGCCTTCTTTCTGTGAAACCGGCGTTAGAACTGTGGCCACCTCTTATTCTTCCTCCTCTTGCTCGACTTCACCATTATCAATCTTCTTCCCATTTCGAAGGACATGAATAGCTAAGGCCTGCTCTGGTTGACTTGGAAGTTTGTCCTTCTCGTTCGACATTTTTTCCATTGAAGCCGCCGTTTGACCCATCATCGTCTCCATATTCTTCACAGTCTTAGAAAGGTCATTTACCTGCACAGTCAATTACGCAAGTCCATCTCGATTACGAATGGTCTCAGCTACTTGATTTTGCTGCCACACCAATAATTGATCATCTGGTTTAACTGGATTAAGTCCTTGCCCCTTCGTAGGATATTTGTTTGGTGGGGGTGTGGGCAGGTACTGTGGGTCAGTTTGCAGAGGCATCGACATATGATTCGGGTTCCCAGTATCAAACTTGAAATTCGGGTGATCACGCCAACTTGGATTGTACGTGTTCGAGTAGGGGTTAAAGTCCTTTGTAAATTTTTACCTAGAATGAAGAGGTTGGCCATGATAATTCTGAATGGCGTTAACATCCTCCTATGGCTCTTCGTCAAACGTCACTGGGCATACATTCTCCAAATGCCCTGGTGCTCCGCAACGACCACATACTTCAATGACCTTTTTCGAAGTATCCTGACTCACTAGATCGGCTTTTAGGGCTGCCATCTCTTTGGCCATTTCCTCGAACCTCTTGTCGTCTTTCTTTTGAGTTACAGAGACTTCATTGACCTTAAGTTTCCAAGGCCAAGAATTTGTTTGGCTGTATTTCTCGCTCATCTTCTCTAACACCCTCTTGGCTTCTAGAGCATTCAAATCCCCAAAATCACCTCCGGACGCTGTCTCAACTTGACTCTTGCATATCGGTGACAACCCTTCATAGAAATAATGATTCACCATAGCAGAGGATTTTTTGTGATGTGGGCACACTTTCAAAAGTGCCTTATACTTCATGGAATAACTTACCACCATGCTGATTAAAATTAGAAATTTGCCTCCTAAGCTGCCCCATCGTCTGGGCTGAATAAAATTAGTTCACGAATTTCTCATAAACCATATCCCATTGTGTCAGTGATCTCGACTCTAGAGAGAGAAGACAAGACTTAGCTTTATCTTTAGGTCTGCTCGGGAAACACCTCATTTGCAACTCTTTGAGACTAAGTCCCATGGGTGAGATTCCACTAACTACGGCATAAAACTTCCGAATAAAGTCCAACGGGTCTTTGTGAGCATGACCAAGAAAAGTCAGAAGCTGATTAGTGAAGTTTGGTTTCAACTCAAAATCTCTAGTAGCCCGCCCAACACAATAGCGGAACTGTAAGGTCCAACCTGTGGGCATGCCAAATCACACTGACGAGGCTCTCGTGCGTGTCGTGGAATTCTATCTCTGTCATGAGATCTCTCATAATCTTCTTCGTGCATATACCTATCATCAAAATTATTCCTTTCGTAATGGTGGTTCTCTTCATTTAACCATTCATTCACACGTCTATTTCTTGGGGGAAGTCTTTCGTAATCTTCATCACATTTGTCACGACGATCATCCCTCTCTCTATCTTTGTCATCCCAACCTTTGTTCTCCATGCTCAGCTTGCGGTCTGCCCAATAAGTTCTGGAATGTTCTGAATTCCTGAAATGAAGTGGCTCACTACCATAATCTACCCTGTCGCTGTGTCGGTCTGCTCTTGATTGAACAATACCGACATTCTCAGAATGAACAGATTTCCCGTATCTTGATATTGCTACTGGGATCTCGTCGCACACTATATTAGTAGTGTCAAAAGAATTACTGGCAGGAAGGAAAATAGGCTTGGGGCTTGCTCGATTGGATTGATGAACGTTGTCAATTAATGGTGTAAGCTCTGGTCGTCTACCCTGCATGCACTCAACAACACATCAACGTATCGCATGGTAAAAACTTGACCCAAGTTTGATCATACAAATAGGCGGATAAACAAAAAGTGATATGAACAAACATCTTCAAACCCTTTGTCGGTTCCCTGGAAACAATTCCAAGATTTTGATTCGAACTTTCCGTACCTACTTTTAAAAATAAGTTTGTCAAATCTTTAAAGTTTGCTCACAAGAGTACGAGTTCACTTGTAGGTTGGTAAGTTTAAACTGAGTCGAATCTCGAGGAACTGACAATCGGAATTTTAGATGTTTGTTTAGTCACAATATCACACAAGAACAAATATTTTTGAGGTTTGTGATTTTATAGACTACAAATTGAGAAGCAAGAACAATTATTGAAAACTAATTAACTAAACTATACTAATTAATAAAATAGAATTAAAAAGCTAAATAAACTAGGGTTTTAGAAATAGAAGAACAATTAAAGATCATGAACACATTACTACTATAATTACCAAACATAAATAAATGAAATAAAATTGAAAAGAAAAAGACTACGATCTATATTATCTACTAAATCCAAAGTACTCAAGCAACAAATAGTTCAAAATCCAAAAAGAAAGAACAAAATATCAGAAATCAATAATTAACTAAAAACTAACCTAGAAAGCAATTAAAGAGTTTAGAGTACTTATAAATATCTAGAAAGCAGTAATTCTCCAGCGAATCTAGAGAAAGGAAGGTGATCTCAATCGATGAAAAAATCACAAAGCGAAGGAATGGAGCTTTAGAACTTGTGATCTTCAATCTTATCTCTTGATCTTGAATCGATGTTATAGACAAAGGAACTGAGCTCTCTCTGCGTCTTGAAACCTTCTAAGTATCTGAAAACTCCCTCTTGTTAAAGTATGGAAGGATATATGTAGGTTCCCAAAAATTAGAATGAGAGTTTCCTTAAAAATCACATTTTTGGTCCCGTTAACGGTAGCTTAACGGTAAGGCTACCGTTAACCCGTCTTTAGAAGTCTCTGTCCGCACTTAACGGTAGCTTAAACGGTAAGGGCTACCATTAAGCCAACCGCTAACTCCTTCTGACATCCTTTAGCGGTAGAAATAGCGGTGGTGGAACCGCTAGGGGTTAAAGGTAGCTTAGCGGTAGGAGCTACCGTTAACCCTACCATTAAGTAGGTAAATATGCTACTTTTTTGCCAATTTGCTCGTTCTCGTCTCTCGGTTCTCACAACGGTTTGAAAGCTTCACCTTTTCAGTACTGAGCTTCATCGGCTACTTAGCTGTATGGGGAAAAGAATAATCACCCAGTTGTAATAATTACGATCAAAACATAGTAAAATAAGCCAGAGATACATAAATATGAAAATATGCTCAATCTATCCAACCTATACTGAAATTAATAACAAATCTAACTAAAATACTACCTAAATATATATAAAAATCAAGATAAATGCATAATAATCAGATACTAACTCTAATCTTGTTGGGTACACTGACTCCGATTGGGCAGGTGATGTCGATGATAGGAAAAGTACGACTGGGGGTTGCTTTTTCTAGGGAATAACCTTGTTTCTTGGTATAGCAAAAAACAAAATTCTGTGTCTTTGTCAATTGCTGAAGCCGAATATGTAGCTTCTGGTAGTGCCTGTGCTCAGCTGCTATGGATGAAACAAATGATAGAGGAGTATGGGCTACTAAGTGATTTTCTCATTGTCTTGTGTGACAACTCAAGTGCCATTGACATCTCTAAAAATCCAGTACAACATTCTCGCAAAAAACACATAGACATTAGACATCATTTCATTTGGGATTTGATTGAGAGAAATGTTGTGAGTATTGAGTATATTGGAACTGAACATCAATTTGCTGAAATATTCACCAAAGCATTAGAATACGAGGGATTTTCCAGATTAAGGAAATCTCTCGGCTTATGTTTTGTTTAATGAAATGTTACGAAATGCTGCAACATCCCTAGTAACATCAATTGCAGCATACTTTTTTGTCATGCATGTTTTTTTATTATTTTCATAACACACATCAGAACTTGCATTGCTCATGACTGCAGGAAGTTATTGTATTTCAAGTGTGATGTTACAATGGTTCTAGAAATATTCGAAACAGACAATTGTGGGTTGACTCTAGCAGAAACCTATGTTTCTCTAGGTGTGCTAAAAAATTGATGTGTAGTGGTTTGAAGGATGTCCCATTCATCTATTTATGGATGAAGATTTATTATGCAAATCATAAAAACTTTGAGAAACAAGTTCTCAGCTTGTTCTTCTACTGATTAAGTGGAGGTTTCCTTACTTCCGGACACAAGATCCTCAAACAATAATATAAATGACACAGTCATTGACCAAGTTAGGGACTATCATCTCATTGACTTTGCTGATCGAATATCAATTCCAATGTCATCACACAAGAAACAACATCCCACTAACTATTGCGAATTTTACGTTTTTTTTATTAGGTCATTTTCTTAGACATAAAATTATGATATACATATCTAGTGAATTTTGTCCGTATAGCCCCTATAAGTAATGATATGCTCATTACAATATTCTATTTTTCTCTTACTCAAGTTTTTTTTTTGTCGTACTAATGTCTTGTGGGTTATAAATCGAGATGTTATGGATAGGTGGTGTTTATGAGCCTTCTTGATTCAAGTCTGTTTAGGTCTATTGTTAGTGGGTTTAATAATAAGGGGGAGCGAGATAAGGTACTTTTGATTTCTTAGGTTTGTATTAGTCCCTTTGTAGTTTATTATACTTTTATTTGATTTTGCCTCTTCTCCCACTAACACACTAACCAAACCGTTCAGTTCTTTTTGAGATAAAGGTGTCAGATCTTCTCCTGTTTGTCAGAGCCAATTCACAGAAGAAACCTGCAAGTCATTTTCTTTGAAAGAAAGATGAGTCCGAAAAAGGGGAAATCCTCCAAAAGACCCACTCCTCTGCTACCAGAGTCGCTGATGACGCCAGGGGTCAATGCCAGTTCCATTTCACTGCCAAGATTCGTGCCCTAAATATTCGCGGCGAGCATGGAGCTGCTTCTACCTTTGAAACCGATGTATGTGGATCTGTCCCAACACCTTGTGTTAAAAAGGATGATGCTCCTGCTGAAGAATCTTTTCCCAATTTCAACCCGACTGTTGACCTAGATCTGATTCCAGTTTAAGATCCAGATGAACCTTGTGCTGCCATTTCTCTAGGGAACCAAGGTAATGAAATTGATGTTGATAATCCGCCTAATTTGAAGTTTATTGTAGAAACTTTTGGGAGAGTCAGAAACCTACTGCTGAAAAGGTCTCAACATCTTCGAGGGGTAGAGCCTGGATACTTTCCGGAGGCAGTTCTAAAGAGCAGGACAAGCAAAAGTCGACGAGTTCCATTGGAGAGTATGTCTTTTGTCAATGAGGGAGTAGTCTATGAGACGAACAGTGATGACTCTGACTATTCTCCTCCTGAAGGATCAATTGTCAAAAAAACAAGAAATCCCTACCACCTCCTTCTTCACTGACCCAGATGATGGACAATTGAGCCAGTTTAGAGCAAAACGGCGCAGGCTGACTCCTCAAATATGGTTGCACCTGACTCTGAACCAGAGGAGACTAGAGGAGAATAACTGTTATCTGATGAAGATGATCCTTTGGCGTTTGTGTTGCTGAAGTTGCGAAAGTCTAAGGAGCCTGCTTAAGCTGCATCAATCCCTATGCCCCCTGCATTAGTGACACTAAGTCCACTTAAAGCAAACTCACCATCAGCCTCGAGTAAGTCGTCTGAAAGGACTATCTCAGTTGAGGAGACACGTGTTAGTGAAGATGTTGGCACACCTCTGCAGAGTAAGGATTCTAACTTGCCAAGTGTGCCTCCTGTTGTTCCGACTATGACCACCTGCTCCTCTTCCAAAATCTCCACTTCTTCAGATAATTCTGATGATAATGATCTTGAGGTTTTTCCGGTGGGACTTGAAGAAATAACTGGTGATGACTTAATGGAGACAGAAGATGAATCCAATGACGAAAATAATATCGACATGGAGGCTAATTATGATGATGAGGAGATTGAAGCTAGAGACCATTTTAATGCATTGCACAATCGTGTGTTTATCGATGAGAGGAGGGTAGATTTTGGACTTTTTGAGAAGAAAAGTTTAAATAAATTTTTTAGTAAAAAGGGTATGTCTTCTACTGTGACAACTGCTATGCCATACTTTAGGGAGGCAGTTCTTGAATCTTATGCTAATGTGCTTCCCTCCATATCGAACCAACTGTCTGAGAATTATGGTAAAGTGTTTGTTAGAGAAAAAGTTTATCTCTTCACACCCTCTTTCATCAACATCTTTTTCGGGACTGAATATTTTGAAGAAGGAGTTACTGTGGACGACTTTGATGAGGTGGAAAGATTCATCACTGGTGGGAGAGTGCAAAAGTGGCCAAAACGTTTCCTTAGATCCCATCTTACCTCTTTGTACTCTGTTCTTCATAAGATGGCTATTTATAACTGGGTGCCAAATACGAACACCACAACGGTGACCCGACCTCAGGCACGCTCTATTTTAGATAGGGTCCGGGATGCGATTCAACTTTGGTTAGACTGTGTGACCAAGTTTGTTGATTCATTGGCAACCAAAGTTGGTCTGCTCTTTCCCTCTCTTATCTACTCGATTTTGGCAGATCAGGGGCTGCAGCGTTTTGGTGAGGAGCATTTCAGTGGGGAGCCTGATCTCTTTGGGCTCAGTCATAAGCATTTTGAGAGACCAAATCGCATTATTGATCTACCTTTGGCATTTTCGGATGATGAGACGGATGACCAGTGTGCTGCCACTGCTCAGAATGTTAGTTTTGGTGTCAATGACGTAGTGACTAACACACTTAACTCTGTACTTATTACTGTTTCTAATTTACAGGTGCACGTGAGTTTGATAGATCAGCATATTATAGGAGCCCAGACCCATCTTAATGGACTGATGAATTTGAGGGCGTTCTACAAAAAGGCACTCCTTTTGCATTCTGGTCAAAAATGGGGAGAAGATGCTAACACCAGTGGTGGAGGTCAAGACAAAGGAAAGAAGAAGGTGGCTGCTGACGACGATGATGATGATGGTGCTCTCATAACCACCCCACGATGCTCGATGAGGAACTAGACTCGTAGTACTGAACAAGCGACACTATAGTGTTTCTTGTGTCATTCTGTATTTTTTAATGACATTTTTAAACTTGGTTTTGGCTGAATTTTGTTCCTGGATATTTTCTTGATTAATCGTTTATTTTGGTCCATCTATTTTGTTATTATCATTATCACTTTCTAGCAGAACTTAGCTATTCAGGGGGAATTTATAGCTATGTAACTCAGGGGGAGCTGTTTAAGCAATTTTTTGTCCACAAAGGCAAGAGAGAGAGATTGATAGGAATTATTTTCTATCGATTATTTTAAAAGTTTTATTTGTCATTCTGGATACTTAAGTTTGTTAGAATGTTTAGTAGATTAATCTAGTAAATAATTAGAGTCCTTTATCTTAGTAAGTCTTTTTTATTAGTACTTATCTACTTAATATCTCAAGATATTTATCTAAAGTTTGTTTTGTGAAACTAGGACTCTTTCAAGAAAGTTTGGAGTATTTATATCTCGCTTGGATCTTTATGAAGGATGGCAATTATAGAGAGTGAAAAACAGAAATATCACAAAGCACACGCATACATCGCTCATGGTGTGAGAATTCTTCAAGATTGTAGTTGATCAAGTTTGAAGGTTTTACGAGAGATTCAAGAACGGCTCAGAACAATTAGCTCATTTAGGAGTTTTTTTTATATATTACTAGATGCTTTTATTTTTACTATTTATAAGACGAATTTGTTATCTCTAGTATTATCATTTCTGGCCTGAGGTCACGTCTTGTGAGTTTATTTAACTGATATGCAAAATTAGTTACAAGTTTTCTTCTACAGTTTTTCATAGAAATAGTATAGTATGGATGTTTCGACACCATAACTAACATTTGGTGTCCCATTTAAACTTATGCACGTATCTGAGACCTTCAAAACTTTAAGAATTTCATGTCCATCCTGTAATATCATTTACCAGTTGTATAGTTGTAGTGGTAGATCTAACATCATGGTATGTTGCCCCTTGATTATTACCAGGTCCTCCTCCTCTGCCTCTGAAGCCGTTGTTTCTTATAGCCCCTCTACCTCTAGTATTCCCCTACTTCTAGAGCTTTATCTTTCTCTAGAACTGATAGTGAAATTAATAGAAAATGGGGAGTTTGTGGTCTCGAACCTAGTTTCAAGACTAAGCAAGATAGAGTGAGTTTCTCTTAAGGAACATGGATCATGCTTGGCAGCGATAAAAATAACCGCTGGATTGTATTCTTGACCGAGACCTGATAATAGGTGGAGGATCTAACTTTGTTTTGATAATTTTTCTCCTGAAGCAGCTATTATATCACATCAACACTTGATTTTGTTGATGTATTCTCTCATAAATGGGCTTCCTTTTCTCATGCTCTAAAGTTGCATCCGATACTAAATAGCTCTTGCATTTGTCTGGTTGTCAAAGCTGATCTATAATGCATCCCTTATTTCTTTTGATGTGGTTAAAATAACCGTGGTGATGAGGAGGCTATCTGATAGAGAGGACGAAAGCCATAAAGTAAGTAGTTAATCTTGTCGCTACCAGCCCAGGTAGGCAGGGTTAATAGCTCTTTCTTCTTCTGAGCTGTACCTGCCACATGTAAATTCAGAATCTTCTGGGAGGTGGATAAGAAATCTTCAAGACCATAGCCCCGCACATCCATCAAGACTAGCTGGCCCCATACTAAATAAATTTCATCACTTAGTTTTGTATTGAGTAACTGACTCTAAAGCTGTATGATTGGTTCTATAACAGAAAGTAAGGTGGCTGAGGTAGCAGATGTGGTGTTGTCAGCCATAATGATATAAACAGACAGCTTAGAGCTAGGTTAATAACCTACTCTGATACCATGATAGAAAAAGTGTGGAGACATAAAGAATGTAAATATGGAAATATCATCATATATTTTAAAATTTGATGATAATCATACCGTGCAATGCACACACATATATATAGTGCTTAAGAGAACAATTTAGAAAATCTAGGAGTCTTGATTACTATAGTTGTCATCCAACGACTTTATTAAGTAGTGCAGAAGGTACACTGGCTGGCAGTTTTGTCCTGTAGCACTTGTAGTGAGCTGATCCAGTGCCGTTATTTACCATGCACCTATGCCAAACTCATGTTGCCAACTCACTGCTTTCCTACACTGATCTTATGCGAGCTCATGTTAGCTCGCTCCTTCGGTGTGCTCATGATGACCTGTCTTATGTCATGCTGTCAGCTTGCTTTTTCGACGCGTTCATGATGACTTGTTCTACAATGAGCTCATACGACCTCATGCTATCAACTCGCTGATTCGGCGGACTTATAGTGACTCCTGCAGTGAGCTCACGCGACCTCATATTATCACCTGGTTGTTTAGGCGGGCTCAGTGCAACTTGTTTATTAAAGGCGGTCTTTTCACTTATTTGCCTTATAGGTATAATTTGGATATGGACACAAATTATACATACTTAACGTGGACATCAATAAACTTTCACTTTGTGATTTGACAATAGCATTCTCATGGAGATTGATGCGACCAAAAAGATTGACTCACCAAAGAATGAGGTCGAAACTTCTCGAACTGCATTATCGAGCACGAGCAACCTGCAAAACAAAGCCCAAACCAAACAGCAACGACATAGGTCCTCCGGTTCTTAATTCAAATCCATATAAAGTGATAAAACGAGAGGTATGAAAGTAGGAATAAATCAACATAATTAGAATTAAGGTTTCCGTCTCCTATTTACTCTTTACTTTCATATTAAAACTACTGACATAGAATTAGGTTTTTCTCTCTTTTGTTAAGTTACCATAATAAAATAGGCCATAAACCTTTCCTTTCATCAGTCCGCTGGGACTTATTACCTATTACCATAAACATGAACCATAAACATTTCTCCTTTTATGCAGAATTATTAATCATATTTACCTTACCTCATTGTAGCCATATAAAAATCTACCTTTTACTTAACCGATCTGAATAAAAGCTTCACAACACCTTTAAGAAGATCGCTCTCTTATTTTGTCGTCTAATTTGTTTTCAAGAGATGTAGAAGTCAACATGAATATTAATGTTGTGTAATAGATGGATTTTTTGTTTTTCATTTGGAGTGATGGTGTGCACATGTATATTGTGTATATATTCATTATATTGTGTTGCTAAGTCCTAAGATCCACAATTGATGATAATTGATAAGAGGAGAGCTCGTGAAGTCCATGTGTTCATGGCCCTATCTGTCGGAATTTCGTACTTATCAATTTATTTTGTAATCTCTCATGTTTCTCTAGTTTTGTTTTCCTCTCCCTATTCATCACTTTTCTTCTTTTTTCTATTATTATTATTATACCTAAATTGTCTTGTTATTGAAAAGCCAGTTTACTTCTGTTCTGGAGGAGATAGAGTGAAAATTAATTTTATTGATTGGAACTTTTGAAAATGGTTTATATATGAGTTATGGCAATGCTACCATTGAGGTAACTCCAACTATACTATTGTGTAGCTAGAGCATGGAGCTTTAAACGATAATTAATACTCCACATATTATAGAGATGCCATTGAATTCTAAAAATATTATGAACAATTGGTTGTCTAACTGAATGATATATGATAGACTGTTTTTTTTTTGGGAATATTTTGACAATTCATACGTGATATTATTTTGTGGACTAATTAAGACCGCACACTACATAATAGTATCATAAGAAATTATCGAAATATCATAAAATATATAGTTATAGTGTCACATATTAAAATATTATAAAATATTATAATCACAGTGTGTTAACTATCACAATAAAGTAATTTCACGTGAGTATTTGCCTTATGATGCAGTTGGCGTCGAGAAAAGTAATAGGTAAATTGCAATTTTAATCCCACAACTATACGGTCCGTTTGGACTAGGACTTAATGATATTTTAATTTTTGACATTCAAAATTTTTAGTATTCAAGATTATGTGCATATTAAAAAATTTTGTTTGTTTTATAATTTATAATTTTTTCTTTTTACTGTAAATCTTAAATTATATATGAAAAATAGTTGATATTGTAATATTATAATTTATGCAGATATCAAATGATATGAAAAGTGAATGATATTGTATAATTATATTGTATTTAGCTCTGTTCTAAAAATCGCCCTACGCGCCCGCCTAGGTGCTAGGCGCCACCAATCCGCCTACGATTTTCAAAAATCGACCAAAGAAATCGTCGGGCGCCTAGGTGCCAGACTAGTTTTTTTTTTTTAATTTTTATGACCTGAAACGACGTCGTTTTTGGGCCTATTTTTTGATTATTTTGATTTTTTTATATATATTATGGTATTTTTATTTGACTAATGAACTTATGGATCAATGTTGTTTTGAATTTTGAATCTAACAATACCTTTAAACTTGTAAATTGTAACTTGTGATTATTACTTTTAGTTTTGAATTGTCATAAATTTTATTGTGTAGCTAGTAATATGTTGAACTATTAAATGGCTGGATGTAATGTAAATAAGGGTATTTATTCTTAAATTTTAGGTTCCATCTAGATCCCGCTCAGGCCCCGCCTAGACGTACTAAGTATTAGGCGTTGGCCTGGCGCCTAGCATCCGCTTAGCGATTTTTAGAATACTGATATTTAGTAATACTTAATTATATAGATGTAATGATGATAGTAAAAAAAGAAAGCAGCGTGTGTTAATAGGATAATATAACTTATATAAGAATTGGGTGTAAAAAAGTTTTTATTTAAAATTCGAGTTATAAACAAATATAATTAAGATATAGAATCTCATTGCGTATTCTAAACCATAGCCTAAACAAGGACATAAAGAGTAAATAATAATAATAATAATAAATAATAATAATAATAATAATAGTAATTATATATGGTTGAGAAAAATAATTTGTAACTTCCAAGTTTCAGTCTTATAGTCATTAGAAATTGAAAATTTAGAAATGACGCGTGGATGTCTCAGCAATTTGTGAATGTGATTCCACGTACAGAACATCCTCCAAGTAAATTGACTCATTGATATAACAACACTAAGTAGAAGAAAAAATCATTTAAACATGTTCAAATAAGTAAAATTCGTTCTTATATCAACAAACTTACGAAGAAAATCTATTTTTTTGTTAAACTATATTGCCAAATCGGGAATTTTTGATGATGCCACTAAAAAAAAAAACCAGCATTTTACGAGAAGAACACCTGAGTAAATAATGCTTTCGTATTACTGAGGGTTTGTACCTTCGGTATTACTACCTTCGGTAAATCTTTTGAAAACACGGCGCCAATATTGCCGCCATAATTATCGAAGGTTTTTCGAGGATATCATTATCGAAGGAATTTACCCCTCGAAAATACCGAAGGGACATATATGCGCTCAAAAATTAGCGAAGGGAACAAATTCCTCTCGAGAACTACTGAAGAGATATTATTCCCTCCGGGAATCTCCGAGGGGAACTTCTCCCCTCGGTTTGTTTGACATTTAAAAACAAAAATCAGAAAAAAAAATATCGTAAAAATAAACCATATAATTATAATTATATGTCTCTTCTCTGCACAACCTGAAAAGCTGCAGCTCAGGTTTCCAAAAAAATGCATACAATAAATCATTACCACATTTTCTTCCAAAAATTTTCAATAAATTGATGATTCACAAATCACATTATTGTTCTAATTTTAAATTTAACTAATGTTATGTTTTTCTTGACACACACACATATATATATATATATATATAAATCGTCCATCCTAAAAAGACCGATAGATTAAAGATGCAAATATTCAGTGACCGATAGATTAAAGATGCTTTACACTCCTCATTCTCCAGCACATATGCTCTCCCTCTCAGTACTTCGATTACCTTGAATGGTTAGATAGAACCTCCAAGTATTTTCTACCATTACTTGAAAGTAGAAAAAAAGTATTGTCATCCCTTCTCACTTTTTTCATGAGATTTTTTTTGCCAGATTCATGAGATTACCATGTTCAATATACGAAGAACATACGTGTGGTCACATATCTACTTCTGCTACCCTACTAAATGGACCAATATTTCTGTAAATAAAGTTAATTGACAATATTATATCCCCAAAACAAATACTAGAAAAATAATAAAAATCTCAGTGCATTATCACTTCACAACTGTTTTAAAATGTATAACGATCAGTATGTACAACTGTTCTTTATTTTTTCAATTTTTTTTAATTAAAAAAACTGAGGGGATCGTATTCCCCTCGTAAAATTATCGAGGGGAAATAGTTTTCCTCGATTTTTTTAAATTAAAAAAAATTGAAAAAAAAAAATACAAAAAGCGCAAAAATAAACCATATTCAATCATTTTAAGCACGTCGGGGTGGTTTTGACCTGGTCTCACTAGAAAAGTATCACCGAACATGTGTGTATTTACACGTGTCGTATAATTCGACCAACAAAGCGCTGTGATTTTGTGAAGGTACCACGAGGTGTGTTTTGTTGATATAGAACCACAAGAATTGGTAATTGATCGGTAAATACGCCTTTACTATTTTTTCTTGATTTTTTTTCCGATTTTAAATAAAAAATCGAAAAAATTTAGAAAAAGCGTAAAAATAAATCATATCCTATCATTTTAGGCGCGTGGGGGCGTTTTTGATACGGTCTCATTAGAATAATATCACCGAACATGTGCGTACTTACACCTAGAACGATTAAATAACCGTTTTATAATATCTTTTTTAACGGTTCTAATATGTCTGCTTTGCACTAGTGAATGCTCGTGTTAGGGAGCTAACCTTGGTCTTGCATCAAAGAACAACTACGTCTTTAGAAGAAGATTTGAGATTTTGCTAGGGAGTACTATTGGATTAATTTGTTTCGCTCAAATTGTATATTTATATGCAATTTCAGTAAATTAAAGAGCTACAAATGTCTGTAAAAGGCATAAGAGGTCACAAAGAAAGTATATCATATTTGTCATGTAATTTGACCAACAATCAAGATACAATCGATCGATCAACTCGTTAGGCTGAAAATGCAAAATAACGAAGCGTCTTGATTTGGTGAAGGTGCCACGATGTGTGTTTTGTTGTTATAAAACCACGAGAATTGGTAATTGATCGGTAAACACGTCTTTTTTATTTTTTCTATTTTTTATTTTTCTTAATTTAAAAAACCGAGGGGATCGTATTCCCCTCGAAAAATTACCGAAGAAAAATAGTTTCCTTCAGTAATTTCGAGGGGAATTAGTTCCCCTCGATTTTTTCAAAATTAAAAAAAACAAAAAAACAAAAAATAGAAAAGGCATAAAAATAAGCCATACCATATCATTTTAGGCACATGGGGTGATTTTGACCCGATCTCGCTAGAAAAATATCACCAAACATGTGCATATTTATTTGTGTCGTGTAACTCGACCAACAACCAAGATACGATCGATCGGTCAACTTGTTAGGTTGGAAATGCAAAGCAACGAAGCGTCGTGATTTTGTGAAGGCGCCACGAGGTGTGTTTCATTGTTATAGAACCACGAGAATTGGTAGTTGATCGTTAAATACGTATTTTCTATTTTTTTTCGATTTTAAATAAAAAAATCAAAACAATCAAAAATAATAGAAAAATGTAAATATAAATCATATCTTATCATTTTAGGCATGTTAGGTGGTTTCGACCTGGCCTCGCTTGAAGAATATCACCGAACATGTGCGTATTTACACCTGTCATGTATTTTGACCAACAACCAAGATACGATCGATCGATCAACTCGTTAGGTTGGAACGCAAAGCAACAAAGCGTCGTAATTTTGTGAAGGTATCACGAGGTGTGTTTCGTTGTTATATAACTACGAGAATTGGTAACTAATCGGTAAATATGCCTTTTCTATTTTTTATTTCTTTTTTTCAATTTAAAAAATGAGGGGATCGTATTCCCCTCGAAAAATTATTGGGGGGAACCAATTCCCCTCGGAATTACAGGCAGGATTTTCGACGGGCAGATGCCCTCGGTCCGAGCCTAAACAGCAGCGGGCTGGCCCCCGCTGCCTCACTATTTGTACGCAGAAAAAAAATCCAGAAAGAATGATCCGGCCGTTCCGCCCGTCGTTGCCCGCCATCAGCCTTCGCCCGCACGTCGCCCAGCCGTTCCGCGAGTCTGCCCGCGCGCCGCCGCCAAGCCTTTTAATTTATTTTTGAAATTATTTGTTATTTTTTAATGAATTAATTGGTGTTTTTTTATTTAATTCGAATTAATTATTTAAATACGTTTTTTTATGGTTTATTGTATAATTAGGGTTGATTTTAAGGTTTATTATATAATTAGGGCTTAATTTAGGAATAATCATTTAATTAGGTTATAATTTAGAAATTATTATATAATTAGATTTTAATTTAGGGATTATTGTATAATTAGGATTGACTTAAGGAATTGTTATATAGTTAGGACTTAATTTAGGGATCATTATATAATTATGATTTAATTTAGGGATAAATATATAATTAAAATTTAACTTATGGGTTATTGTATAATTAGGATTTAATTTTGGGATTATTATGTATTTAGGGTTTAATTTAAGAATAAATATATAATTAGAGTTTAATTAAGGGATTATTGTACAGTTAGGACTTAATTTAGGTATTATTATATAATTAGAGTTTAATTTAGGAATAAATATATAATTATGGTTTAATAGGGAGAAATATATAATTAGAGATTATTATTCATTAAGGGTTCAATTATGCAATTATCTTTTAAAGCGTATGCGATGGTGGTTTTTAAATGTCGTGGTGATCGATTATGTTAATTTAATGTATGTTATGGTTTTTTGTCATGGTTTAATATTGATTGGTTGGGAAGACGTCGGCGATGACGTGGTGTACGGCGCCGGCCGGGAGGTTTCGTCCCTCGAATAACGATTTTCAAAATTATTTTATAAAATAATGGTGGTTTTAAGTATTTTAAATTGTTGCTGATGGTGGTTTTGAAATACCGTAGTGATCGGTACATGGATGTTGTGTTTAACATATATTTTATTTTGTAGATATTTTTACATGTTGTGATTTATTGGTTGGTGTATACGTCTGTCATGACGTGGTTTACGTCACCGGTTGGGGAGGTTTCGTCCTTCCAACAACGAGGTTTAAAATAATTTTGATTCATATTACAATCTTTCTTTCTAAACTCAAACAGTATATCTTAGACTCGTTTGAGATTTAGTATATAATAGGAAATTGTCCACTTATTTGGACAGTTTGAGAGCTTGATTGTAATATGACTTATCTTGTCTATATTTCATTTTTGTTGTTGTTGATTATAAAATTTTTGGTTCAGTAGCTCTCTTTTGTTCTTGGGTGCACTGTAATATATGTGTACATAGAGAACAAAAGGGAGATGCTGTCGAAATTCCTAGTCAACAAAAACTCTTATACTAAGATGTTATTACTGAAAAATCACGTTTTCGAATGAGATAGGGCCCTTGCCCAAAATTCAATCATTTTCTAGCCACCCACATGCTGCCCATTTTTAAATAAATCAATATAACAATCGTATAATGATAGGATGAGTTACGATCATAGTTGGATGTATAAACGAATCCTGAATAACTTTTTATCCTCACAATTCGTGGATGGAGTCGAGAGTTTTATTGAATCTGCTCAAGCACATTATGCTCATAAGCATATGTAAATTGTTTATATTATAAAACACTCTTGGTTTAACAAATTTACTTATGTTTGGATTTATTAAAATGGTTGATATATATACTGGTATTTTGTAAAATACTCGTATTATATATACTTTTATCAGATGTCGAGATGTCGTGGACGCGGATCTAGCCTAGGTCGATCGGATATGGAGTCGCCTAATCATTTAGATGATTTTGATGATGATTACATGGAATTAGTATTGATCATTCAGCGCCGACCATAAATACCACCACACCGACACTGACACCGTCCGATGCGGGTACATCCCGACAAGACTTGGGCCCACCACATATGCGATACCTATTATATCGCCGGGAAGAAGTAAGTAAATTAATAATTTTAAAACTTTAATCATTATTATTATTATTAAATTATATTTATAACCACAAATACAATTCTAGGCTACATAGCACGGAGCTCAGGCTGACCAACAAATTTCGGGAGATCATGGAGATGGAGTTCCATCCCGTTGAGTTTAAGGCAATTCTTGAGAAGACTCGTCGATTATGGTGGACATGTTTTAGATAATTATTATTTTGTATACAAATCTATTATCTTTATTGTAACTTGAAAATCATGTATCAATTGAGTTATATGTTAATAATTAGATTTATTCTAATTAAAGATTGTAAATTAGATTTATTCTAATTAATTGGTACAGCGATAATTCGTGTTAACGAATTGTATAGGCTTGTTCTACGTGTCGTGTAGATAATTATAGCCTTTTGAATTTCTCAATTCCATTTATTGGTGAGTGAGAAATGGTGTTTGGAAGTTGGATAGGTACTTTTAAGCCTTATCGTTTATCCCACATTGATAGTTATCCAATGTGGAAGGGAGTTTAAAAGTGTTTAACTTTTAATGATTGGACATCAAGTGGGCCCAGTGGGTTGTGTGGACTTTGTATAAACGAAGCTCACGCGGGCTCTTGGACTTGGGTTCGCCAGTCCGCCTTCGGCAAAGCCGATGGCGGAGCCGAGTGGATCCGAGCCCGGACCCGGACCTCGGTCCTCGGTCCTGGGCTCTGGGCCTTGGGCAATTGGTCCGAATTGGCTGGTCCGATTGTGATGGTCCGTGTGGGGTTCTGGTTCAACCCTGGCTAACTTTTTAGCCACGTGCGGGTTTAACACCTGAATCCAGGTTCATGCTATCAGGTGTCAGAGGTTTTGAATGTCTTTATGACATTCAGGCTGTTACCTTCCCTGGAAATCCCTATATAAGGGTGAGAAGCTGCAGTTCATTTCACTTTCCATACGCATAAACACCTGAACATTTGGAACAGCAAACATACTCATATTCCGCATCTCATTTTCAAGGCTCAGTTCATTTTCTTTCAGTTCGCCGGAACCCTGATATTCACGGTGCTGTGATATCACGGGACGAAGTCATTTTATCTTTGGAGACGAATAGCCAAAACCGAAGGGCACTACCGGGGCTATTTCATCTTGCGGACAGAGTGCTTACTCGATTTGACATTATTTGTTTTCTGTTTTTCTATTTCTTTTTCCAGTTTTGTGCTCGGATTATTGTAACTATTCCAACAATCGCAAGACGAAATATTTTTTGTAATTTTTATTATTTGTAATCCCTGACTGGAAAAGGATGTCAACCTCAAGCACTCCCACGAGCGACGCTACTCCGGCCATCACCTCCACTATTTCGGCGATGAACACTGCCCCCGCAGTCACGAACACCACGACGATTGGTATATCTACGCCAATCTTGAACACCACTCAGGATGAGATCATTCTCAACCCAGGAACACTCGATTTCTTAATCGAGACATTGACGAAGCGTATGACATAGTCGAACTCATCCATAACTTCGGCTGTTGGAACGATCCCTATTCGGATAGGGACTTCGGTCCAAACGATGATAGCTCCGGCTGTGACCCATCCCATTGGGATGATGGGAACTTCGGTTCCGAGTTTGTTTGCAACTGCTCCCCAAACAGATTCTACTGTTTTGAATACCCATTCAACGGGTTCGGTGGGGACTTTTGTACCAACGATGAACGCGCCGGTGCACTCCTCTCGGATCATGCCCGCGGCGGAGAAGCCTCCAAAATTTAATGGGGAAGGCTTCAAGAGGTGGCAACAAAAGATGCTGTTCTACCTCACGATGCTTGGTTTCGCTAACTTCGTGAAGGCCTTTTGAATTTCTCAATTCCATTTATTGGTGAGTGAGAAATGATGTTTGGAAGTTGAACGGTTTGCTTTAAGCCTTATCGTTTATCCCACATTGATAGTTATCAATGTGGAAGGGAGTTTAAA
>BMAC01000002.1:2755809-2766590 GCA_014905375.1 Phtheirospermum japonicum | reverse complement strand
GAAGATGAACCACCTACTCCGGACAAGGACGAGACCAGTTTCCATGTCCATGCTGCCTATGATAATTGGCACAATGGGGACTATCTATGTAAAGGTTTTCTTTTAAGTAGCCTAGAGGATAGCCTGAGTAATGTGCACTCGGATATAAAGACCTCCAAGAAAATTTGGGAGGCACTTGAGAAAAAAATATAGTTCCGACGAGGCTGGAACTAGGAAATTTGTAGTCACGAACTTCATGGACTACAAGATGGTGGACTCTTGCCCGGTTATGGAACAAGTTCAAAAGTTCCAAATGCTGGTGAATGATGTCCACGCCGAGGGGATGAAGTGTTTAACTTTTAATGATTGGACATCAAGTGGGCCCAGTGGGTTGTGTGGACTTTGTATAAACGAAGCTCACGCGGGCTCTTGGACTTGGGTTTGCCAGTCCGCCTTCGGCGAAGTCGAGCGGATCCAAGCCCGATCCCGGTCCCGGACCCGGACCTCGGACCTCGGTCCTGGGTCCTGGGTCCTGGGCTCTGGGCCCTGGGCCTGGTCCTGGGACTTGGGACTTGGGTCTTGGGCAATTGGTCCGAATTGGCTGGTCCGATTGTGATGGTCCGTGTGGGGTTCGGGTTCTGATTCAACCCTGGCTAACTTTTTAGCCACGTGCAGGTTTAACACCTGAATCAATTTTTGTAACTCCTGACCGTTCAGGTCAAACGTCATGCTATTTATTATTGCATGGACGTTACTTTGACCAAACACCTGGCTGCGTTTGAATAGACACGCTGAACCTGTCCAAGTTCATGCTGTCAGGTGTTAGACGTTTTGAATGTCTTTATGACATTCAGGCTGTTACCTTCACTGAAAATCCCTATATAAGGGTGAGAAGCTGCAGTTCATTTCACTTTCCATACGCATAAACACCTGAACATTTGGAACAGCAAACATACTCATATTCTGCATCTCATTTTCAAGGCTCAGTTCATTTTCTTTCAGTTCGCTGGAACCCTGATATTCACGGTGCTGTGATATCACGGGACGAAGTCGTTTTATCTTTGGAGACGAATAGCCAAAACCGAAGGGCACTACCGGGGCTATTTCGTCTTGCGGACAGAGTGCTTACTCGACTCGACATTATTTGTTTTCTGTTTTTCTATTTCTTTTTCTAGTTTTGTACTCGGATTATTGTAACTATTCCAACATTATACTTATTATTTTATTTTGTAGGAGATTTTTTATTGGGACACGGACCTGAATACTCCACGGAATGTACAGATAACATTTCTCCACACGATATAGGACAAGTATGAGAAGCGGCTGAACAATTATAAGCAGTATCGTTATGCTAATAATGGTCAGCCACCAAGAATCGTTGACGAGGGGATCTGGAGGTAAATGATTCTGTCGCCTTTCTTATTAAATATTTTTTTTTTATTATCACAGATGATTTATATTTTATATATCATCCATTTGAACTAGGGTTTGGAATGTTGAGTGGGATAAGCACGAAAACAGTAGAAGGTTCGAGTAGTGCAGTATCAACAGGAGGAGCGAGCCTGCTGATCCGGGTACTGAGATGTCGAAGCAGGGGGGGTTCTAGATCTACGGTCGATTATTCTTATGATATCGTAAGTAATTTCAGATCATAATATATTTATTTATTTATTTTTAATGCTAATTATCTGATAATTTTATTTGGATACAGAAGATGGGTGAGCCGCACATGAAGGACGATGGCACGTGGATCAATATGAGATCCAATAATACTAATGTGAGTCTCTTTCTTTTTAACTTGTTCTTCGGTCTTAATGTAGAATTTACTAACGAGTTGTATTTCAAAAGGCGACGTCTGGATGAGGAACGTACTTCATCACAGGATCTGGGAAACGAGGTTGACCCTGACCTTGTTTAACTCGACGTCGTCGGGTCGGGTAAGGGCCGACATTACAGCACGACTTGTTCGCAATGTTGGCGTTTGGTACGAAGGGTTTCCGAGGCAGCTGTTTTTCCTCCTCCTAGCAGGATAGGACTCATGTGAGGGAGCTCGAGGCGCAGCTTCAGGCGTAAAGGGATGAGCTAGAGGCCACGAGACGAGCTTAGCAGGCGATGGAGCAGCGATACAACGAGTCTGAGCTACTACGTGAGCAGCAGCGCCAGGAGTAGCAGCAATTTCAAGTGCAGATGATCGAGCTGTTAGCTCGATTACAGCAGTACCTGCCGCAGCCTCACCCGCCATAGGACTGTTTTATATTTTTTAGAACTTTTTTACTAAACACTTTTGTTGAACAAATTTAATAATTGCAAGTTTTTAGATATTTATATAATAATTAGTTTATTTATTTGTCTGTTTATTAGTTTTTTTTTTAAAATTTCTGGGGGTATTTTAATAAAAACATGGTATTAAAATTAATAATTAAAAAAAATAATAAAAAGAAAAAAAAACGAGGGGATAATTCCCCTCGGAAAAGCCAAGGGCGTGTCCCCTCCAAAAAACCGAGGGCAACATCTCCTCGATTTTTTCCTTTTTTCGAAAATATTATTTTTTAATATTTTTCGAGGGGAAAAATATGCCCTCGGTTTTTCTAAGGGGATCCGCCCTCGATTTTCCGAGGGGCACTCGTCTCGGTTTTTCTGAGGGTAGGAAGATTCGGTAATGCCCTTAAAATTTTTATGAGGGCATATTTCCGCTCGAATATTTTTACCGAGGAGGGTTTTTTCCCGAGGGGAGTTTTCCCTCGATTTTGCCCTCAGTAAATTAATTACCGATGACTTTTTGCTTATTATCGAGGGTTTTTCGACTCGATAAAATCCTATTTTTTTTTGTAGTGTGTAGCGTGATTCAATACTTTTTCTTATTATTTTGATTAATTTTAAGTATTAAATTGTAAATAAGAAATTGGAAAATTCTTCATTTTGATCTATTATATTGGCTACATTTCAGAAAAGGTACGTAAAATTGACAATCGTCAAATCATATCTGTTAGTTAATCAATTCATCAAAAAAGTCCCAAAAAATTTGATCGGATTCTTTTTCTAACGTGGCATGATTTTATATTATTTTATTATTTTTCTTTAATTTAAATATTAAATTTATGGAAATACCTATTTTGCCTTCATTTTCTTCTTTTAATCAAATTAATAAAGTCTCAATTAATAAGAAATAAAAAAAACCAGTGATAGATATATAAACTCGAAGATAAATATAAAAATATAAAATAAACTGAAAAAATAATAAAAAATATAAGAATTATTATATGAGAAAATCTCTTATAATGATTTTTGAGATTTCTATATTTATTATATATATTTTAATATCTATATTATATTTTCATGTTTATAAATAATTTATATTAACTTTTATTAATTAGATTAACGGAAATATAAAAGAAAAACAAAAAAAAAAAAAAGAAAAGGGAGAGTAAAAAAAGTTTGTCTTTAATTTAATTTTTATAATTATAAAAAATTGATAAGAAAATATAGATTAATATCACATCACAAAAAACCTCGATCGTTCTTTTTTGAATTTTTTTTGATCAATTGGCCAACTTAGCAAACGTGGTTTGAGAATGGTCATTGTCACTTACCTATGCTAAAATATTGTCAATATAATGGATCAACCCAATTTATTTTTCAACTTAATGATTAACGAAAAATGATAAGAAAGTATTGAATCATACGCTAACAAAAAAATCCGATCGGACTTTTTTTAAACATCCCGTATCTTTTTTGAAATGTGGTCAATATAGTGGATAAAAATAAAATTTTACGAATAAGATCCGTTTAACATTTCGCAACTAAATCCAAGACCTTGAGGGGTTGTTTGGATTAGGTTTCGTTGGGATTCTAAATTTTGGTATTCAGAATCTTAAGTATTGAGAATTCTATGAATAGTAAGAATATTTATTTGTTATAGTATTTAGAATCCTTTACTTTTTACTGTAAATATCAAATCATGTCTGAAAAGTGGATGCTAATATATTTTTATATTGTATTTGATGTCAAATCATGTTTGGAAAGTGGATGATAATGTATTATTATATTTTATTTAGTAATATTTAGTTTTTTTTAAATATAATGATGATGTGATAAAATAATTGAATTTTGATAAAATGTAAGAAATTATTGATTGTGGATTAAAAATTTAAATTGTAGAACATACGAAGTATCGTGAGAGTCATAAACCAAACATGCTCTAAAATATGTAAAACTTATAAAAATGACAACTTTTGGGTGACTACTACCGTAAACTCCGTATTATTACTACTGAATTACAATTTACTCGCTTGGTGATAAGGTATATATGTTCAGTCTTCTTTTTGTTTAGTACAGTATATTATTTAGTGGAGTACATGTGGACCATGACTGAGCAAAATGACCTTCGACTCTCTTGAAAGGCCGCATACATGTCTATGTGCCCATTCATGACCAAGAAAAGTGGAATAGTTCTCGTCTCTCTCTTTCTCCCTCCTTTTTCTTGTTTTTCTTTTTTATTTCCCATTTCTTTCAAGAAGAACAACTCATTGCATTACATCGACTGAAGTTGGAGTACATTTAAATTAAAAAAATATTTTAGAATTTGTCGGCAGCTCAGCGCCTAATAATCACAAACCTTTTTATGAAGGCATATAAGCTTCAATTTGACAAGGTACCATACATGCACGATATTATTCTGAATCTAAAAGGCCATCATGAATTGAGAAATGTCATATATCATGAGGACTTCAACGTCATCATCCACTTTCAGCCAAAACTGATTGGCCAACTTGCCAAAAGAAAATCGACTGCATAATCTACATTTAAAAGAAAAGAAAAAGTCATTGAGCCCTCTCATTTTCTTTCTTTCTTTCTTTTTGGCCTTACGCCCTTTTAATTTACTGTAATTTTTAAAGAAAAGAAAAGAAAAAGATCAACCTCAAAATAAGGGAAAATATATAAGGGTAGTTTGCCAGGTTATAGTCAATGTGAAATATTCAATTCATCATCTAGTCGCATAACAGTTCAAAAGAGGTCATTCTTCAATGGCTTACAGTTCATAACAAAGGACAAAGAATGATACCAACATGATCAGACAGTTTACATACTTGCAGTTTTTACCTGATCATCCTCGAGACAGCCGTCATGATCTTAGAATAGAATATGTACGTTCACAAGCTACCATGCACATTGAGAATATGTAACCCTAATCTGCTGGTATAAATATGATGGGAAAATGAAATTTTTCGTCCTTTAAGTTGGACTGGTTTGACATTTAGTCCTTTTTTTTTTTTTTTTTTTTGCCTGTTTTCAATTTTGTCCGTTTTCTTTTAAATCTTTGCAATTTCGTATGATTGTCGCCGGAAAAACTGAATTGCACCATAATTTAATGATTAGGCGCCGATTATTGCTGACTTATCTTTAATTTGGGGGATATTCGGCTACGTGAAAATGAATTAAATGGAAATTTTTTTTATTTTTCATGTTGGCATAAAAAGAGGAGGGAAAATTGATTGTGTTTCCCTCCTATTTCTCTACAGGAACCCTAACAGATAAAAGACGGAGGAAGAGAAGAGAAGAGATAGTTGTGTTGCTTTCCAAGATAAAAAAAAACCCAGTAAAGAAATTTACTGACTCACCTTGACGGAGTTTCAGAGATGTCTTCAATTTTCGGTTCTCAACCAGCTACAGTATTCTGTAATTGCGGGAAATGTGCTCAAATCCGTACTTCTTGGACGATCGACAATTCGCAAAGGAGGTTCCTTTGGTGCGAGAACTGGAAGCATGTAAATATTATCCCTTTCATATCTTTTAAATTTATACATATCAAAATAATAATAATAATAATAATAATAATAATAATAATAATAATAATAATAATAATCTTGTTTTTTTATGAAATTCACAGAGTGGCTGCGATTTTTTGCTTGGGATGACCCTCCCATGTGCGCAAGAGCTATGGCAATAATCTCTAATTTGAGGCGTAAAATTACAATTTTGGAGGAAGAACTTAAGAAGCTTGGACGGGAGAAGAAGAAACTGAAATTCCTTTTGATTATGTCATGGTGTTTTTTCGTATTTTATCAGTTAGCATATGCAAGGGCATGGATGTAATAAGGTAGTTGGATAATAATGATGGTATTAGTGAAGTTAATGAGGCAGTTGGAAGATTATGATGGTACCAGTGAAGTTATGACGCAGTTGGATGATTATGATGGTAGTAGTGAAGTTGGTGATGGTTTATGTATGTTTGTTAGTTCTCATTTTGTTTAGTTTAATTAGTTGTGTTTTGTTGGTTGTGGTAAGGTATTTCATGTTTTCAGTAGTTTTCCCAAAATGTAAGCTTATTAGAATGAATGAATTAATGAAGTACACTATTTAGTATATGGACCATCTTTTTGTTTTTTTCCTTTTCATTACAATTTTCAGTTCACAGACAAACTAAACAGAAGCCTCATTACAATAACCAGAAACTTCATTACAAAAATGATATATGCTCATTACAAAAACTAACACAGCAACCTCACACACAGACATAATAACCAGAACAGCACACTTTGAAAACAAAAAAAAAATTAACTTGTCTTACATTCATGACAAATCTATACAAAACACAATGAGTGAGTGTCACAGCACTAACATATTGTATCCAAAATATGTAAACCTTAGTGTCATAACACTAACAAAATGTAGAAAAAATAGATGTGTTCACAACACTTGAAAAATAAGACAAATTAGAAGTGTCACAGCACTTTATCAATTAAAAACAGCACAAGTGTCCTAGCACTTGGTCAAAATAACAAAACAAAAAACATCAAACTCAATCATTTTTTGTAGCCTTGTTCTTCTTTGCAGCCTAACCCTTAAAAACAGTTGTCAACTCCTTTAAGCTAATAAGCTTTCTCCCTCCAGAAGTGATTATTGATTTTTTGCACAAGTTTTGCTTTGTGAGACATCTCTCAATGTTAGGGATATATTGTCCTCCAATAAAAGGTGCATGGCACCTTATATTGACACTTAGGCCACATTGTACCCCTTTTAGTTGGTTATACATTGAAAGTGCAGGTATTGGAGCACCTCTGGAGATTGTCCCAATGATGTCCCGGTTTGGAAGTAAATATTTTCATCGAACTAGTAAAACATAATAAATGAGACACATGTGAATTAATAAATGGTTCTAAAAATCTGGAGACCGTGCCAATAAATTTTAATAAATGGTTCTATAAATGAGACAAATAAGAATTTGTTAATTAATTTTAATAAATACTTAATAATAATTTTATTAATTATTCTCAATCCAAAATCAATATATTCATTATTCCATTAAAGAAAATTCAATAATCAAATTATTTATTAAAATAATTAAAAAAAAGGTAAGATTGTTAGAACAGATGTTTTAAAATAAAGGTAAGTAAATTTTAAAAATAATATTTAAATTATACTACATAATTAAACATTCCCCATACATAGTAGTTTGAATAATTTATTAAAAATCAATATATTCATTATTCCTTAAAAAAATCAAAAATCAAATTATTTATTAAAAAAATTAAAATAATAATTTGTACTTGATCCACTGATTTATGTGTTAAACAATCCCCATTTAAATCAAGTTTTGACGCTCCACCCTCTTTTCTCATCTATCCACATGTTGAATAATGAGTTAATATATATAAGGCAATGCGCACACACACACAAAAATTGAACATTAAAAAAATAAGGCAAAATTATCATTATTTTACCTGAAGTTTAGTGGATCTTGGGAAGACGTTGACATTAGACAAATTACTATGGACCTCTGAAGTTTGGGATTGTTCTTGTGTGATAGTAATGCAAGACCTCTTGTTCTGATCCTCTACTCCACACTTGCTACACTTTACTGTCCTATTTTGTTGCCTCATTTGAGTTGCACTCTTCAAAATGAGTTTTTTTCCCTCTGCTTCGCTTCTTTTTATGAGGCTCTTGTTCATCCGACTCTCTTCTTCTGGCCGTTTTAGGCATTCTAGCACCTCTCTCAACAAGTGGTGGCAATGGAGGAATGAAACCAACTTTCTCCCATTCATGTTTGCCATTGATTAACATTATTGCAGATCCATACACTTTAAGGTAAGTGTTTATTTTGTAACATTCATCAAGGTAATCATACCAATCTTCTCCTTGGTTTATGATGGTTGTCAATGCATGTTTAGAAGGGATACCTGCAAGGTCCCACTTCCTACAACCACATATTTTTGTCTTGTGATTTACATTATATTGTTTCCCATCCTTTCTACATTTGATCTGGTACATCCAATTATTACTCTTTATAGGCAAACAATCACCAATTTCTTCAAAAGAGTCATGGACTATTTTCTTCATTTTAGGGCACACCTCACCTTTCCACTTTTCTTTTGCCCTATCTCTATTTTGCTGCAACCTCTGCATGATGTACTCCATTATCCACTCCATCATGGATACTATGGGCATATCTCTAGCTTCCAATATGCTTCCATTGAGACATTCACACCCATTGTTTAGGAGCATGTCATATTTACTATAATCATTGAAATGTGATCTGCTCCATCCATGAGGTGGTCTATCAAAAAACCACTTATATGCATCCTCAGACAAGGATCTCATTTCACCCATCCTAACCTTAAACTCATTCACAGTAGTGGCTTTAGCAGCATTCCATAAAGCAAACTTATATGCCTGACCAGTGAACCGAACTCTTTTGAAGTTCCCATGTATGTGCCTCACACAGAACCTATGTTCTGACCTAGGGAATACCTCATCAAAAGCTTGCATAAGCCCTTTTTGCTTGTCAGATATGAATGTATATTCTTCATCCCTTTCAATTTTCAAATTTGACTTCAACAAACCTAAAAACCAGTAAAAAATAAAATAAAATTAAATGTTGTCTTTAAGAGCATAACAGTTAAGAGAAACCTAAAAATATTCTCTTTTAATTAAAAATCATTTCATTAAAAAGAAACAAACCTAAAAACCAGTTCCATGTGTCTCCATCCTCTTTCTGTACAGCAGCATAGCAAATTGGATAAATGTTGTTGTTGGGGTCAACTCCAACAGCAGTTTAGAGAACCCCTTTATGAGGGCCCTTTAGGTGGCATCCATCCACACCAATAAAGGGTCTACATCCAGCCCGAAAGCCATCTTTAAGAGCCTTCAAACACACATACATTCTATCAAATCTATTTCACCTGAAGATCGAATAATGAGTTAATATATATAAGGCAATGCACACACACACAGACAATGAACATTAAAAAATAAGGCAAAATTATCATCTTTTTACCTGAAGATTGATTTGTACCAATAATTACAGTGCTTTCAGGGTTTGTATTCTTGATTTCATTGGCATAATCCCAAACAATTGCATACTGATCTTCTGAGCTTCCCTCCAAATACACAATTGCCAACCTTTTATCTTTCCAAGCTTGAAAATGAGTCATATTGCAACTAATGTCCTCTAGCATCAACTCTGAAACCTTTCACATGCCTTTTAGGATCTGTCTTAAATTTGCGTTGGTATATTCCAGCCAAGTATTTTGACACATTTTTAACTTTAAAGGAAGGAGGGCAAGTGTGCTCAAATTCATATCTATGAATCTAATATGCTTTTTGATTTCTCACTTTCAGAGCATGTAGCTTCCAACTACAATCTTTGTTTGCACATTTGGCATGCATCCTCTCTCTATCATTCTTGGTGATGTTAATACTCCTCTTGGTATCCACAACATGTGAATAGATTGCCTGTCTCAACTCCTTTCTTTCAAAAAAAGTCATACTCAACTTAAAGACAAGTTTGTATATTTGTTTAGGATTAGAAGATGGGAACCAAGGATCTTCATCATCCGAACTCCTGCCACTAAGTAGCTCATCAGCACTTCTGCACACATCTTCTTCACTATCCAAACCAACATCCCCCCCTATCTGTCTGCCCCTCATTCTCATCACCTAGGCCCATCCATTCAGCATCAACATCACATTTAACATTAACATCAGCACAATCTTAAGAATCTTGCCCATTGTAATCACTGTCATTCAAGTCTGAGTTGTCCTCAAGTCCATCAAGGCTCTCAACCTCACTGCCATTCATGTTCTTTTTAACACCAAGCTCACTTTCATTCATGTTCTTTTCAACACCATCAAGGCTCTCAACCTCACTATAATTCGTGTTCTTTTCAATACCATCAAGGCTCTCAACCTCACTATCATTCATGTTCTTTTCAACACCAACCTCACTGTCATTCATGTTCTTTTCAACACCAACCTCATTGTCATTCATTTTGTTTTCAACATACTGTGATTGTTTGGATGTTGAACTTTGAGTACCAAATGGTTCAATTAGTTCCTCAACATATATAACAACCTCCCTGTCACTTTTCAATTTAATTTCACACATATCTTTCAATAAATAATCATCTCTAATTAGCTGAAAATCATCATCAAGTTCAAAGAAAAAACTCATTGGTTCTTGCACCCCCTCTCTTAAAGCCAGTTTTCTGAATGCCTCCACCATAAAGAAACCAACACTTATATAATTAGACAAATTACTTGGGCCGGAGTGAAACTTGCCCCCGTATTTAAAACACAGTGTTAGAAAGGTGCTAGTTGAATATGCCAAGTAAAAAAACAAAATACAATTAAAAAGATTGGTCACATGGAGCATACACAGAAAAAGCTTACAAAAGCAAAAAAAAAAGAAAGTCATAAAAAATTAACTGGTCCCCCACTTCAAAAGACTATAATCATAAATAATATAACAAACATACTACACTAACTCATAACATGGCCTACAAAACAGGAGTATCACATGACCA
>BMAC01000002.1:2728783-2739179 GCA_014905375.1 Phtheirospermum japonicum | reverse complement strand
TGTGAAATACTTTTTAGAAAAGTAATTTTAATACCGTTCTGGAATGTTTCTCAATCTAGAACAGTATACCTTCTTGAATGTCTTTCTCAAAAAATATATATATAAATTTGAAATATTTTCACAATTTCGGCGCGGAGCGGCTAAATGAAGCGGGTAGTGAAATATTTTTCACAACTGGGTTGTTACTTTGCCTTAACCAAGATCTAAACCCGCCTGCTCTCTTAACCAAAATCTAAACCCACTCTTCTCTCTCTCTCTCTCCAAATCCCTAATCGGAATCCCAGCCCGCCAATCGCCACCCCGGCAACTTCCTCTCCCGCCTCACCTTCCACCATCCGCCACGGCCTCTCCCAGCGCCGCCCTTTGTTGGAGCTCCTCGACCGATCCAAAGCCTTTTCCCGTTGAACCACCTGGGAGCTCAATTTCTGGATTTCGAGGCTCAGTTCGATCGCGAGCACTTCGTCGTCGGTTAGGTTTTCCTTTTTATTTTGTTTGCGGCACGAGATTTTTGTTAGGGTTTTTCTGGGTGGGTTGAGAATTGAGGGGACTAAGGGATATGAACGGGGTTTTGGGGGTTGTGGGAGGAGATTAGGGGAACGGGTCTCATTTCTTGATTAGTTTGGCTCATTTGTCTCAATTCGTTTATACTTTCATTTATCTTTTAAACACTTGTGCTTTATTTGGGTCTCTGTGAGATTAGCCTTGTTTGGTCTCCATCTATGATCAGCTTATCTTTCAGTTATGCTTAATTTTTATTTTGTTCCATTTTCCATATTTATTATGGAATGTTAATTTCATAGATCTAAGTGGGTTCTATTTGAAATTTGAATGTCTCAATTTGCAGGTACGGTGTATTTTGATGGTGAGCTAATTCGTTGGTCTTTGATACCAAAAAGGAGGGAGAAAAGTCGGTTTCCACTACCCAAACTAGATCTTGATAGTGAGAGTGAGAGTGGTAGTGAGAGTGATTATAATTAAACATTAAATATTGTAATTATTAGAGAAATAGTTGTGTAGAAATCTTGGATGGATCATAATGATTAAAGCATTAGTATGAGGATACATGAGATTTTTTATTTTATTTTTTAATAGTATAATCTTTGTTCCCCATTATTTTGTGGTATTTTGATAACATTTGTGGCAGTGATTTCGAATGTTACAACTATAATGTTTTATGTTATGCTCCACACCCACTTTTTGGTTGTAGTATTGGGGTACTTATCTTAACAAAACTTCTTTTTTCTTTGGGGACCAGTCACTTGGGACCAATTGCAAAAACCTCTGTTGGCCACCAACAGGAAATTTAGCTGCAACTACCCCTGGCTCTTCTTCTGTGACAGCTAGGACTCCTGTTCCTGCCTCAGTTATTTGTCTTGTACCGAGCATATGTCACATGATGGATACAAATACTACTATAACAGCTCGACTGGTGAACGGTAAAAATGTATTTTCATCATTATATGGCTTGTTTCATAAATGGTAGTTTGTATTCTGATTATCAGCCGGTTTTTTGCAGTAGGAAAAAACATGAGAGTTGATAAAATATGAGCAGCGGCAGCAACAGAAGCCGTTAGCCAACATCCTCAAGTACAGGCTGCTCCTCAGAGTAAAGTACAACTTCAAGGTTAATATCCACAACCACAGCTACAAAACCAGCCCAAGCCATTATAGCAGGCCACTTAAACCTCGGTCAGTTTTCTTTTATTATCTTTATTTTCTTACGCGGTTGTCCTTGAGATTGGAGGTTTTGCAATTTTAGTTAATCTTTTTGCTGAATATCTCGAGAACCACATTAGTGGATTTTTCAGCTCCACGGGGCACCAAGGTATGAGCCACCAATTTTTTACTCTCTTTCTCTGGTTGTTTGGCATTTTATTAACTCAGGACCATTTTTGGTCTTTAACTTAACCAAGTGATTCGATAAACACCATTTTTTTTTTATTATTATGCACTCTTAAACAAAATCAAGAGTTAATTTCTTCCCCCATAAAATGCGATGTTAGGTATAATTGTAAGATCAACCCTTTATATATTTGATTGAATGATTGTTTGGTCATTAGTATTACTATTGTGATGTAGGCCAAGTGAAGGAACAAATGATTACTGTATGTTTCTTCAATTTTTGTCACAAATTTAAGTATTGAGATAATTACAAAAACTACCTTAGGTTTAGCCTAACTGAAAAAACCCATTTATTTTTCGTAATTACAAATTACCCTTTAACATTTGTTTTTGCAAGTGCAAAAGTGCTTCTTCTGAGAGAGGTCAAGAGGAGCTATTTGTAAGGTGTTTTCAGTGGTTATTTGTAATTTTAAGAAATTTTTGGGTTCATTTATAATTAAAATACAGTTTAGGGGTGGTTTTTGTAATAAATGGAATAAATTGGGATGGCGGGTTGTTACCAACGCTCGACACATCAGCTTTTTTTCTGGACGGATCGTCTTTGTCTCAGGCTGCTCCAATTGAAGAGAACTGCAACATCAACTGCTAATATTAACCCCCAGATTCCAACATTAACCGACAGGTATATAGCATAAGAATCTAAGATCAATGGTTAATTTGTTATTTTAGCCTTACGATTTCAGGTATGGGGCGTTCTTTCGATGTTAATACTTCGAGTGAAAACTTTCGATATGTGCCATTTTCATATTAACTCTACTTTATGTAGGTGAAAAGCTTTACGGATAGAAAGATATATACTTGAAGTTTCTTACTTGTTGGGGTTATTGCTACTGTTTATCTTAACTCAGGAATATTGTTTTTTGTATGGCTTGCATGTTGGTTTTTGTCCATTTTTGCATTGATGCCTGCTGAAATTCCAGATAATATGAAACTAGTGTAAGTGTTTTTTTTTTTATATAATTCTGAAATAATATTCTTCCCGTGCTCTTGCTAAAGTACCAATATATCATTTTTGCGCCTCATTTTATTAATTTAAACCGATCCTAGCTACATATGTAATGCTTCTTGATAACATAGGATTTATTTAACAAACATATTACTAAATTTATTTTTGTAGAGTTTAATTTGGGGTTTCTTGTGATAGCACTCTCCATTTAAAGTCTCATCTTTTATGGTGATCGTTTAATCTGAGCTTGGTGACTTATTAGCATCATAAATTATAGTATAGGATGATTATTTTCTTAATATGCCATGGTTTTCCTTGTGAATTAGCTATCAAGGTCATCTATCGACTGTCTTGGTTCTTGGTGGGGTTGATGTGATCGACCCTCATTTGCATACCGTGAGTTTTCTTTTCCTTTTTTCTTTCCTTGGAAAAATCCAATATATGTAAATTTCACTTTTCTTCAACCTGACTAATCAATTTTTTTAGCTGAATTATCGGCCCATCAAAGTTACTAATGTTCAGACTTTATGTGCTGTAAAAAGTTTACTTAGAAATAAGTAAACTTTCAAAATTTTCCTGGAGAAGGTATTTGTGGAAATATTGAAAATAATGAAATATTTATCGAAAACTCGAAAATTGCTTTACGGGCAAGGTGTAGCGCAGGTGAAATTGTTTAACTTAGATTACCAAAATAGGAGTTTTTTTTCAACATTATTTGTTTTTCGCTTTTTTTTTTTGCTTCTTTTGCGTAACACTTTTGTTTTTAGCACATCTAGTTTCTAAAATAGAAGGTTACAACATAGAAGGAATGTCGGTTATATTAGTTTAATTGCTATATCTTGTGTGCTTTTGATGCTCAAAGTTAAAGATTCTTGTAAAAAAACCGATTAATAATCTAAGCATCTTGTGACACTGTCACTTTCTTTGTTGAAATTACTCAATGAATACAGGTGGCTTTTATTCTCTCTAATCTATTTCTTTTGAGAGTGGTTAGAAGTTGTCATCATCAAATTAATATTTACCTAATCGTTTTATGTTCGGGAGAAAATAATTATCGTGGCAAAATCCTCTTTGTTTCAATTATTAATCTTCATACATTTTAATCCCAGAACGTTGCTTATTATCAATGTTATTAATTGCCTTTCAGGAGCATACAGTTTAAACTGGGAGTGGCTCTGTATCGGTTATATTTTATAGAGACCCGGACAAGCCAGCTCAGGTTACTTATCCTGATTTAGCTCTAATTCGTGAGTGCTGAGTCGCCATCTATAGTAACCTTTTGTTTATTCCTTTGTCAAGTTTATATTAGGTCCATATTTGTTTTTGTGCAGACGTGTCATGCTTCCAAGGATTGTTTTTTTGTCCAAAATCTGCAGCATTGCTTCTTCACAATTTCTGTGATTACCATATTAACCCTCCTGAACACGAGGTTTGTAAACTGGACCCTTTTTCATTACTTTCATTTCCGAACGATATAACTCACAATGAAATTAAATGGGACTCTAATAAGAGTTCTTGCAGTTAGGAGCTGCTGCTATTTGTGCTGATGATCCTCTGCCATCTGTCGACGACTTAGCAAATCAAGTTCTTGACGTGCTCAACTATTTTAGGTAGTCATAATTCTGAATTCTTAGTTTTTTTGAAATGTATTGAATGTACATAACTCGAGATTGTACTCGATTTTAGTTGATATATATATTTGTTACTTTGTTGATTCTAGATTGCAAGTAATATGATGCACACTCTGTGTTTGTGAATTTGTTTGATTCATAATAATGTGAGAAATTATGGCGCATTTGGTGTATTTGTTGGTTACTTTGTATTTGCATAAATTTCAATTTTTTTTACTATTTTCCATAATGGTTTTATCAAACACCGTTCTGGAAAGTAGTACTTTCCAGAACGATTTTTTCAAATATCGTTCTGGAAAGTCGTGCTTTTCAGAACAGTATTTGAAAATAACGTTCTCGAAAGCGCGAATTTCCAGAATGGTATTTGAAAAAACCTTTCTGGAAAGTGGCGGATCAATATGGGATGGTACCATTCTAGAACAGAAAAATTATTTTCTAGAACGCCTTTTTTTTACCCTTCTAGAAAGTCTGCCAATCCAGAAGGGTAAAAAAAGGCGTTCTGTAAAGTACAGAATTTCTAGAACTATGACACTACAGAAGGCACAGAAAGGCATTCTAGATAGGCAAAATTACCCTTCTGGATTGGCAGTTTCTGCACTAGTGTAAATGATTGGAAGTAGAGGTGAAGAGGTTTGGATTGAGGAGGAAGAGCTATTGTGAGAAATCTTTTGTAACAGAAAAATAGAGTCAGGCCCTCAATCCTGCTCTGATACCATGAAAGAAAATTAGCGAGCTCATGGCGAGCTTATACAATCATAGGCGATCTACTATAAACTTTATATAAGTAAAGGCGTGCTGAGAAGAATGTACTATAGAATTTCAACAGTCTTTTTTCTACATAACATCAATGAAATACATAGCTGTTTATAGCAACATAACAGACTAAGGTTGCCCTAGGTCCTGTGGTCAAAAATACTACAGTACATCTAATAACGGCTAGTTATGATCGTGCGGCCAATAATGCTGTAGTACAATTTGACAGTTGTAGCAGATATGACTGTACTGATCTAGGGCTGACATCACGGGACGTGGCGTAGACTCCATGCAGACCTCTTGTGTTGAGACCTACCAGTTTAACACAAATGGTTGCTTCTTAGAAACCATGACACAAGACTATTTCTTAGAAAAGGACAATATTCTGAGGTGGACCTTCTATCATCTACATCTGCTTCCCAGTCTAATCAGAAAGGGCATTAATATTCAGAAAGGCTGATCTCTTTATGTGTAATCCATATTCAGTGGTTCGATCAAGATACCTTAGTATCATTTTTACAGCTATCCAATGAGTATCCAACGGTGCAGATATAAACTGACAAACGTTGTTCACACCGTAGCTCAATTTAGGCCCTGTCGAGGTCACATATTGAAGGGCTCCTACAATGCTTTGGTAATTAGTTCCATCAACTGCAGCCATTACTTCATACTTGGATAGCTACAAAGGAGACACCATTAGAGTAGGTGTTAGCTTGGCTGATTCCATCTAAGCTCTTTCATGAAGTTCTTCAACATATTTTTCTTGACTTAAATCCATTGCTTCTACTGTCTTTATCATTTTTATTCCAAGGAAATGGTTTATCTCCCCAAGATCTTTAATAGAGAACTTGTGCCCAATTTTTTTTGACATATTGATCAACTTGTGCTTCATGAGCACCTGCATCAACATAAATTAAGACAAAGAGATAAACATTTTGATGCATCTTGAAGAACTGTGAATATTCATCCTCTTAAAGAACTGTGAATATTTAGCTTTTGATTAAGTGAACTCCATATCCTTTAATATAGAATTAACTTTGCTGAACCAAACTTTTGAGTCTTATTTCAACCCATACAAAGATTTAGACAATCTGGACACAACATGACTGCTCCCTTGTTCAAATCTAGAAAGATATCTCATGTAGATTTCCTCACTTAATTCTCCATTTAAAATGGTATTAATCACATTAAGTTGTCTAACTTGCCAAGAAATATGTACAGGTAGAGTGATCATAAGTCTTATGGTGCTATGCTTCACTACAAGGCTAAAAATCTCTGAAGAGTCATATCCAAAAATTTGTGAATAACACGAAGCTGCAAGTCTTGTTTTGTACTTTGAAATGCTTCCATATGGATTCCTTTTAATTTAAAAATCTACTTGCTGCCAACAATGTTCCTCAGGATCAACCAATTTCTAGGTGATATTCTTTAATAGAGCATTGACTTCTTCTAGCATAGTTGTTTTCTAGTGATTACAAGACACATCTTCATCTAGTGATCTAGGTCTTTTTCCTTTTCAGTTCAAGTATCCATTGTCCTTGGTCTATATACTCTTGCTCTTGATCTTGTTATCATGGGGTGCTTATTTGTATTGGCTTGAGGAGAACTTGCTGATGAAAGGAATATAATTACTTAGTGCAGGAAGCTGAACAAACAATGATATTGCAGGCAAGTTAAGCTAAGAACTATGAGATTTTGCAGAAGAGTGATGAAGATCTTTTCTTTGATGCTAGAAATTGATGGTCTAATGTGGAGTGGCTGGGTGAATCTGAGTGATCAGTTTCATATGCTCACCTCTCTATGATCAAGAGTAGGAATAACAGGAATAGTTTGAGTAGTAGAAGAATGTGAAGTCATGGTTCTTTTCTCTTGCTTGTCATTGTATGGAAACTTAGTTTCATCAAATAGCACATTTATAGTAACTATGATTCTTTTGTCACACAGTAAGACCTTGTACCCATTATACTGATTACTGCAGCCAAGATACACTCCAGGACATGATCTATACTCCATTTTGTGCCTGTTGTAGGGTCTCAGATGAGGGTAGTACAAACATCCAAATACTCTCAACCTCTTGTAGTCAGGTTTATGCCCATATAACGTCTCAAGAGGGGTTTTGAAATGTATAGGCTTACTGGGAATTTTGTTAAGGAGATAAAATGCAGTTGTAAAAGCATCATCCCAAAAGTGCAGAAGCAAATGAGATCGAGAAAAAAGAGATAGTCTCATATTCACAACATCTATGTGTTTCCTTTCTGCCAATCCATTTTACTAAGATGTATAGGCACAAGACATCCTGTGTGCTATACCATTATCTTGAAAGTACTTAACACTATATACTCTCCTCCTTCATCTCTTCGAACCATATTTATTCTTTTATTGAACTGATTCTCTACCAAGTTCTTAAAGCTAATAAAGGCATCATACACATCTGACTTGACTCTCAGAAGATACATTCAAGTGAACCTAATATAGTGATTAATGAATCTAACATAGCAACTACAAGTATTAGCAGTTTTAACATGACATGGACCCCAAAATTAGTATGTAGCAGGTAAAAAGTAGCAGAATAAATAATGTTAGAATCAGTAAAGGTAATTGATGACTTTTAGCTAAAGCACAAGATTGACACAAACTGGGGTCTGTATTTATTTGAAAAAGGATATTACAACCCTTCAGAGCTTTCTCGACATTATCTAAACTAGTGCGACTAATTTTTTGATGCCAAAGATCAAGACTGAAACATTGACTTATTATAGAAGAAAAGGAAAATGGTTGAAAAGCTAATGCAACTGGATTAACATCACTAGAAGGAGGTACAGGTTTATTATAAATATTGTGACTTTGAAGGTTGAAATAGTAAAGTCCTCCCTTAAGAGTGACCTTGAGGATTTCTTGGGTCTCTAGATCCTTGATTGTAACAACCCGAATTATGAGACTACCTAGGAAAACTCAATAGATTTGATTGGTAAACTCATACCAACAAGGTGCAGCTTCTTTTCGGGAAGCCCTCTCATCGAAACTCCAAAGTTAAGCGTGCTTGGCCTGGAGTAGAGGTGGGATGGGTGACCCCCTGGGAAGTCTTTCAAGGGTGCGCGCGAGTAAGGACAAAGCGCGCTAGAAAAGACTCATTTCGATACAGTGAGGCTAACCGTCAGGCCTGGAGGGCGATCCTGGGGCATTACAAATGGTATTAGAGACGTTTGCCAGCCGGAAAATTGGGAACTAAGTGCTATGCGGGACAAGGTTATGACGCGTTTGGAAAGCCTGTGAGGGAGAAGGCCCCAGTAGAGGGAGCCCAAGATCGGGATAGCCTACGGTTACAACTCTTGAACCCGTATGAGCCACCTCTAGAATCCCAACGCTTGGCAACGGATCCTGCGATGGCTTCATCGCGACGAGGACGTTGCGAGTTTAAGGGGGGGTAGATCGTAACAACCCGAATTATGAGAATACCTAGAAAAGCTCAATAGATTTGATTGGTAAACTCATACCAATAAGGTGCATCTTCATTTCTGGAAGCCCTCTCATCGAAACTCCAAAATTAAGCGTGTTTGGCCTGGAGTAGAGGTGGTATGAGTGACCCCCTGGGAAGTCTTTCCAGAGTGCGCGCGAGTGAGGACAAAGCGCGCTAGAAAACACTCGTGTCGGTACGGTGGGGCTAACCGTCAGGTCTGGAGGGCGATCCTGTGGCGTTACATTGATAAGACAAAAACAAAGGTGAAACTCAAATAATACTATATTATATTTAGCAAACTGAGACACAAAAAAAAGATTTCTGATAATATTAAGAATATGAAAGAGGTTTTTAAGAGCATAATTCTTGAGCTGCAATTATTGGAACTTTTAAGGAAAGAATTATCATAATGTGAAATGTTAGCGGCATCACCATTTCCCATCTGCAACTTAGTGTTAGCAAAAGAGCATGAACTCCTAACAGCGTGTGAGGAGGGAGTCTTAATTTAACATTAACAACTACAGAATCATACTCTGACTCAAGACCAGTAAGCAAATGTATAATATGATTTTTCTCACTGACTTTCTCACTAACAACATCTAAAAGATCATAACACTCCTTGATTTTATTAACAAGCTCCCTCATAGATAAACTCCCTTTCTATTTGCACTTATTACCAAAAATATTACACGCCATGTGTTTGTAGAAATGCCGAAGTCAATTCCCCATGCTCCCCAATCCACTACCGCAAGGAGGAATCACAAGCATATAAGAGTAATCAATTTTCTAGATAAGAAACATTGAGGTTTGTCTTCTTTATTTCCTTTTTCCTAAATTTTTTTCTCAAATTTTGCAAGCAAACCTTTTTTTGTTATTACTTAATGAATTTGATTATTTTAAAGTATCCAACATCTTCCTATGATAATATACGATTCGTTATAGTTTAAAGATAAATTCTAAAACGTAGTCGGAAAAAATCTTTAAGTATCCTATACTATACGTATTTTTTGAATTTGCATGCTAACGTTTTTTTTTTTTTTGTGTGTGTGTGTGTGTGCGATTTAATACATTTTATACTACACGAGATTTTAAAATTGTATCCTCCGATCACCAACTCATCTCGACTCACTGGAACTCACTCGCTCGCGAGTTGCATCATTTCAAACATGTATAACTCAAGATGCATTTTATCAAACCAGTACATGGTGCATTTTATCAAAATTTAGCCGAACTTTTTGATTTTTGAAATTTAATAAACTTTTATTTTGAATCTATTTTTAATGTGTTTTATATCAAATTAATAGTTTTTGATGATAAGCACGTTAGGAAACTAAAAACACAAATACAAACGGTTAAAGATTTTTATTTTTAATATACAGAAAGCCTAATACAAGTTGATTTAGCAATGCAAGAGATAAATAAAGTTGAACGATACATGTAAAAACTTGCATAAGTTATGAGTTTTGATACACAAACAATATTCGAATTTAATATATTCCATTTGATTGTCGATTTATATTTTTTTATTAAAAGAGAATAAGATCCGAATATTATATTATCATAAACAAAAAATATATTGTCAAGCAAATGAATTATATATTATAGACCAAAAATATTATTAACACTTATCTATTAAATCCATATATTATTTATATACATGTTAAGACTTACATAATTTTATAAATTTTTTTCATCTAAACAATAATC
>BMAC01000002.1:2695250-2707160 GCA_014905375.1 Phtheirospermum japonicum | reverse complement strand
TTTGACACTTATTTTAGGTAGTTTTGATTCGGGGTACTATCCCAAAAAAAACTCAATGGTACTAACGATTTTGTGCAGTTGGTGGTCGAGGAATATTTTCTAATTTTCCTACACATTCTAAGATTGAAAATGAGATTTTCGTCGTTCTTCCATCAACAGTTTTCGTTGAATAAGCTTTTAACGTAGGGAGCTATGTTATGGACGTGCGACGATCTATTGCCTCACAATCTTAAAAAATCAAAATATTGCTCAATGATTGTGTTAAAGCCAAAAAAATGCACCCCAACAACCCTACTTCGATGAAAGTGAAGAGAGTGACCTCTACGATACCACATCGGGAAGCAGCAGTGACTGAACAAGGAGGATATGCATAAGAAGTGAGTGGATTTAGATTTTTCAACGAGGATAAATAGATAAGTTTTTTTCAATATTGAGAGTTAAAATTTTAATTTTAACTTCTAGTATTGGAGTAGAATCAATTTTAAATCAGTTTGGTTATGGTACACTCTGCGCCAATTTAAAAAACCGGCGACTCGTAACCGCCAGCCGAAAATTTTAATCATTTGTGCATGTCTACACACAAGTGTTTATATATATATATATATATATATATATATATATATATATATATATATATATATTCGCGAAATCCTCTTAGTATAGCCTATGTAGCAGACTCTCACGCTTTGTCTTCTAAATATAAGATTTTGGTGTTTTGGTTGTTTATGTGTCATCTGAGCCTAATATCTAACTAATTTAATAATTTTCTTTTTAATATATTTTGCCTATAATAATATATTCATTTTATTATATTTTTTATAATTCAATATTTCTCTTTCATTCTACTAATATTAAAATATAAATAAACCATATATAAATAAGAAAAAACATCTAAATTAGTTATCTTAATTAAGAAAATAAATTACACACAAGATAATATTAATTACAAAAAAAACATAATTATAAAAATAACCTGATAGGTTGTTGATTTGTACATTTTTGTATGTGATTTTCGTGTGTTTTTGCATTGTGTTTTGTTTGCTTTTACGTGTTTTACGTTTATCTTTTTCTCTTTTTTCTTCCTTTTGATGTTTTTCATTTAGTATCGTGTTTAATATTTTTCTACTCTATTTTATAAGTAATAATCTAATTTTGTTTAGTTTCTGGTTTCAGCTGCAATATGAAGAAGACGAGACGCACGACGAGCTGCCGACGCCCGCAGCCAGTGCCGCGTCGACGCCGGGAGATGCCCGCGTCGGTCGACGCTAGGTCGATGCAAAGCTGCAGTAACGTCGATCCTAACTCCGTCGATCGACGCACATGTAGACGTGAACTTGCAGTCGCGTTGATCCGTGCACGCGTCGGCCGACGCATTGCCTGGTCGATGCGAGCAGCCTGACTCGCGTCGACGTCGACTCTCCGCCCTCGTCGGTCGATGCTCCAGCGGTTGAGCAGTTATTTTTGGGAAAATCTATAAAAGCCCGTTAGATTCTTCAAAATTCGGGTGGCCTGACTGGGGGGAAAGGTTCCACATCATAGAATACCCTCGGTTCTTTCAATCGTATACGAGATTCGGGTTGAATAGTTCGTCGTTCCGTTGTTTCTATGCCGTCCTAGATTTCTAGATCGTTTCTCGTGTCTGAAGAACGTTGGATTGTTGATGCTTTTCTAGATAATAAGTTTTATGCACTTCTCTTAATTGTTTTTATAGTTTAGTTTTGGTTTTCGTTGTATTTTGATGTTTTACTTTGGTAGCGTAATTTAGTATAATTTTTCTACCGTTCTTTGCTTTTTAGTTTATCGTGTTCTTCCCTTTTTTTAGTTTACATCCATTTGCTGCAATAGTTTAATGGTTAATTCTCGTTAGTTTAGTTATTTCAATGCTTAAAATGATTGTTCCGTTGAATTCCATTGATGCTTGAGTTTAAATGCTTGTTGAGATTATGTTATCAATCATGATTATGAATTTTGGCTAAATCTATCGGCCTAGTGCCTAGGGCCATTTAGAGCCATCGGGATTGACAACCCTGATCGTAGAGATGATTCTGGCGCACTAGAACCTTCGCTTTCTTAATCGTTTCAAAGCTTTCGAGTTCATCGCAATAGGTGTTAGAACTCCCCAAACCATATTTGATCGCGTGTTTAGTTTAGTCTTTTTCTTTCGTTTTCTCGTTCGTAAAACCAAACACCGGAATAACTTCCGATTAGTCTTCCTTATAATTCGACTCGAGTCCAACTTACCACCTACAACTGCTCCATTCTCTTGCGGACGAGCTTTTTATTTTTAAATAAAAAGTAGGTGTAAAAAGTTCGATTCAGTTGTATTTATAATAAATTTTAAAATCATTTAAGTTTAGAGTTTCAAATGTTTAATATAAGTAAATTACGATTATTTTCAACAATCAAGTATGTAACAAAATATTATTAATGAATTCAATATAACTATAAAAAATATAAAATTATATGATAAAAAGACACCCGTATATTGTGATATAGATTGAGAATACGACATCTTTTTATTTTTTCTAACTATGTAACTAAATATTATTAATAAACTTAATCTAAATATAAAATTTTATAAAAGCTTCATGATAATTAATAAATAAAGTTTAGACACGAATTGAGAATGTGATAACCTTTTTTTTAAGTATGTAAATAATATTGTTAATGAATTTAAGTCAAACACTAAAATATAATTTATTCGATATTAAATGAAAATTAATAAATACTCATTAGACATCGGTTTGAGAATGCAATATCTTTAGAATTTCTTATTTTGATTTACAACTCTGCAATCATCAAAGTTATTTTTGATATTTATCTTTTATAAGTATAGTGTAACCCACGAGTGTTCAACATCTGTGTGTTTGTGTGTGTGTGTGTATGATTAGAGTCATGTGAGAACCAAATCCCTAGGTGGGAGCTTAGGAACCGATATATTACATTATATGTGATGTTAATTTAAATAATGCAAAATGCTATTTATATTTTCGCATTGCTAGTTTTATGTCCCCATTTTTACTATTATCTTATTAGTATGTACATGATTCATAAATAGCACCACATCCTATGTAATATAGCAGGTTTTTAGGTTCCCACACGGGGATTGGTTCCCATGTGAACTCACTCACTCATATATATATATATATATAGGATTAGGTTCAAATGAGAACCATGTCATTATATGTGAACTTATATAGGGCCAATTATGGGCCTTAGATCTAATTAAATGGATGGATCAAGTTTTTTGTGTATTTCCTTCGTTGATTAAAAGCATTAGAATTGTCCAATTAAAGCACTACTGGTGTATGTAGTTGAGAATATTAATAAAGCACTGTGATTATATAATAAAAGCACTGCTATTATATAATAAAAGAACTAGTTCGCAGATATAATGACATGGTTCTATTTGAACCCACCCCTATATATATATATATATATATATATATATATATATATATATATATATATATATATTATATTTCTCAATATCAATGGTGATACGGCACAAAATGTCGGCTTCAGTTATATGGTAAGAAAATAGTGAAAGGATGGAAGATTCCAGGTCCCGGTGTATATGGTAAAATATATTTATGGTTATTATGGAATTATGAGAACTATAAGAGTCCTAATATGGGAGTATTTCCTTATTATGAATATTAAGTATAATTAGGAGATTTAATCCCACCATGGGAAGGAATCCTATTCTTTGGTGACAAGTCACAATAATCTTATAAATAGGGGATTCAGGCCCTTATTTCAGAGGCTGAACAGCTCTAATATTTCTCTACGGCCCTCTATATCTCTCTCTATCATGGAGCTAATATTATTCTCTCTCCGGCCCTCTATATCTCTCTCTAATTATTATGTATTTATGGATTTGTTGATTTATGGTGACCTCTCATTTAAGAGCTATTCCTTAGGAGAGGCGAGCTCTTATGGTACAGGTACTATTATACAAGCTCGGCGCTAAGTGGTAGCTCGGCGTTGAGTGTTGGGCCTCATGGTTTTTGGGCCTGAACCGGCTAATATAGGTTTTCTTGTGGGGTCTTGGCAAATTATGATTTAAATTAGATTTGAGGTATTTTACGTATTTTCATCTCTCGTTCTCGCTAACTTAAGTATCAGAGGGCCTTCGTAGGGGCCGTCCACCACCTTTGTGTTAGGTGTTGTTATGCAGGATCGATCAGGTCGCCAGGAGGCTCTTGGAGATCAATCAGGCCGCTGCGACGTAATTTGAAACTATTCAGGTCGATGATCTCGTATTTGAGGTTAGTACCCCATATCCTTGGTGACCCAATCTTTTTGGTCGCATCAAATGGCGCCGTATGTGTGAAAGAGGGACATCGAGTCCTTGAGCAAAAGACGTGAGAATACATAATTTTCGCAGGTCTAAAATCTAAATGCGCTATAATTTGAAAAATTGTTTTCTTACGTTTCAACCGTTGGATCGCGTTACAGTTTTTACAAAACCTCAAGAACCTTTTGAATTACGTTTTGAATGGTGGAGATTGGATTATGAGATGCGAGGGAATATATATAAATTTTCGAACAAAGAAAATTCTATTTTCAGAAAACTCTGTGTAGCGTTTTTCAAAATATGATTGTGCACAATAAAACCGTTTGATCAAGCCAAAATCCTGATATATTATTCCACATATATACAAGTTAAATCTGAATAGTGGAGATCTGAATATGAGTTCAGAAAGATCCTATAATGAATTTTGAATAGAGCTGATCCTGTTTCTTAAAACTGTCTATCTAGTTTCTGATAAAAATCAAATCACGCACAATCTAACCGTTGGATGAAGCTAGATTTTGGATATAATATTTATGAGATATAGTGGGTAAATCTAAATTGTGGAGATCGAGTTTGAAGGTTGTGGGTGCGAGTAAGGGTTGTGATGCTCGCATCTTACTTATAGATTATTTTTATGACTGTATACTAACGGATTGAGTGCAGGTCTACCTGTTTAGTTCGTATTAATTTTAATTTTTAAAGGTTACTCTATGTGTTGCCTGGAATTTAACCCAGTAATGGTCATTCGAACAAACGCGATGAGGTTGCGTGCCCAAATATTCAAGGTTAATTTATTTTGTTGCTCGAAATCTAAGGCGATAAGGTCGCGTGTCAACCAAATGCAACAAAATCACCAAAACCCAAGATAAGTATTTATTTTATTTTATCTTAAAATTAAAAATATGCAAATTGGGGTCATGTACGTCAATAATAGGTATAAATTATGATGGTTTGGTGAGTTTAAATGGGGATGGTATGATTTGGTTGATTGATTTGGTTGACATATGGCGAACTTGCTTATTGAATTGATTTATATGGGGGTAGGCGTATGGTTTATTTGATTTAATGGGGATAAGCGTATGGTTTATTTGACTATATTTAATGGGGATAAGCGTATGCTTTATTTGATTTTATTTAATGGGGATAAGCGTATGGTTTATTTGATTTTGTGTGGTTTAATTTTATGAGAATATGCGTATATTTTATTTGATCCTATGTGGTTTAATTCTTGATTGAATGGACTTATTTAATTTCTTAAGCTCTCTGAAAAATATGGATATACTTTAATGTGGCTTAATTGAATTAATATGGTCATATGGTTTATTTAACATGATTCATTTGATCAATTTGGTTTAATATTATTTCTTTGGCTTTTAAATGGTTTATTTGGTTTAATGGATTTATATGGAGATTATTGTTATGGTATATGGTTTGGTATTGATGTTTATTTTGAAGGGTTAATTTATTTTTCTGCCCAGAATCTAACTCGGGGATGGTCAACTCAACGCTACGAGAGTCACCAGTATTTAAGCCTATATATTAGGTCGCGTGTCTAAATATTCAAGGAGATTAGATCATGTAATTTTGCTACCAGAAACTAAAGAGGTCGCGCATTTGGATATTAAAGGGGAGTTAAGATTTTTCCTTTAGCATAAATACGTATCAGGTACGCTCTTTTAAATCTCGTGAAGGGAACGGTTTCCTATTTTCTACCTTACTTATTTTTTATTAGTTAGAACATGGGGGAATAGCTGGTTTATGCGATTTAATATGGTTTACTTGATTTGATAAAATTTATTTGGGTCGGTTTAAACGGTTATGGTGTGTGATTCGATTTAAATGGTTAAGGTCTGGTCGCAAATTTGGTTTATGTTGTATTAATTAATGGTTTATGGATTGATGGTTTTATGATCTAAGTTATGGAGAATATGTATAATTAACATGTTACGGTCTCCGCGACCTCGACCTCGTTACGGTCTCCGAGACATCATTACGGTCTCCTCGTCATCATTATGGTCTCCGCGACCTTGTTATGGTCTCTGCGACCTCATTACAATCTCATATGACCTCATTATATAGAACAAAGTATGGCATTGTGGTGATGAAAATATTTAAGTCTCAACGGCCAGAGATTTGATGAATATGTTTAAGCCTCAATGGCTGGAGATTTTATGAAAATGTTGAAGTCTCAATGGCTGGAGATTTTATGAAAATGGTTAGGCCCCGATTGGCAGGAGATTTTATAAAAAGGGTTAAGCCCTAATTGGCTGGAGATTTTATGAAAATGGTTAAGTGTTTTGCATGTAATTGTGATGTTTTTCTCGTGATTTTAATTAGATTTTTATGTTGACTTTAGTAGTTTTTAATCGAGTTTCGTTATATTTTTCGTTGTTTTCTCGTTTTAGTTGTTTTTTGTGTTTCTTGTTGATTTTATATTTAATATGGTTTAATGGGTTCAATTAGTTCATGGATTGATGAAATTCTTGGGTTTTTATGTTCAAATTCCTATTTTATAGGCTAAGGCATTGAGGACAGAAATTCAAGCCAAGAAGAGGCTCCAAAAATGGATAACATTCTGGATAATGGTGGCCTAGCCTCGCCTAAATCCGCACCAGAACTGCGACACTGGGTAGCGCTGTCGACACCGGGTAACCCAGTGTCCGAGCAGCGCCTGCTCGCCAGCTGCCGCCCTGCGTTGCCTGCCCTCACGCGCAGCCCCTCTCCAAGCGTCCGCCATGCCTCGCCGCCTCTCGCCACATCTCGCGCGCAGTGCTCGCCATGCGTCGCCCAAGCTCGCCGAGCTTCACCAACGCTCGCCAGCCCGCGCGCGCCCACGCCACACCCAACTGCCCAGCCCAGCCACCTACCGAGCCATATGCGCCTAGGCTCGGTAATTGCCTAGCCACCTTGAGCCAAATCAAGCCCAAGGTCAAGCCAAGTGGCTAGGAAGGTCAACACGGGTCAATTTTGGTCAAACCCGGGAATTTCAAGCCTTTTTGGCTAATTTGGCCCATTTAAACCCAATTAAACCTACTATAAAAACAACCTCACTCTCTTTTTGTAAAAAAGAACTCCCTTCCCAACCCTAACTTGGGTTCGGGATCAAAACTACTCTCAAGATCTTGGATGATATTCTCTTTCTTAGGATTTAGATTCAATTTTAAGCTTTGATGTAATTTCCTTTTCTAGATTAGATTTAATCTCAAGCACCTCCTTGGGTTTTATAAGCCTAAGAAGAATCCAAATACTCCTTTGGATTGTTACTTTTGATGCAATTACATTCAAGTTTTATTTCATTTCTTAATTCAAGTAAGTTTCCTTTCAATTTCATGTTTTATGTTTTAATGTCATGCTTGTTCTTCATTTTCATGCTTTGTTCTTCATTTTATGCCTTTTGTCTTAGCACCTTGAATTCATGTTAGATCTTAAGAATTGGATATGGAGTTTAGATGAGTGACACGTCTAGATCATAGGTCGTCTTGATTTTGAGTTTTTCACATGCTTTATTTTGAATCTTATTTTCATGCATAGTTTTAGGTTGAATCTTAGATCTAGGCTTCATTGCTTGTTGTTTTACGTAAAGTTTTAAACTTTGACTTTAATTCTCATTGCTCTTGCTATTTGTGCTTTCAATTTTAGAAAATTTGTGTTATTCAAGTTTTATGTACATGCAAGCTTAGTTGTACCTTGTGCATGCATGCTTGTACTTGGTGAAACATGCTTGTTTTTGCTTGTTTTCATTATTTGCTTGCATTTTCATTGAAGGCATACGACCGAGGCATCCGACCAACTTGCTATTTCAATTTCTATGATAGTTTAGTTAGTTTATTTGCTTTATTTTTATTTTTATTTACTTTTCAAAGATTGAAACACATTGATTCCTTCAATCGAATTGAATCCCGATAACACCAAGCCATGAACCCGTTGATATATTTCAACACCATGAAAACTCTTATAACAATAAGTCCCAATTGGCTAGAGATTTTATAAAAAGGTTTAAGCCTCGATGGCTGAAAATTTTATGGTAATTGGTTAAGCCTCGACGCTTTCATTAGGTCGGCAGCTGAATCGTATACCCTCAGGGACGAATATTTATTCATATACCCTTGAGGGAGAGCACTTATATATAACTTATTATACCCTTTGGGGTGGATATCTATTTAATTATACCCTCAGGGACGGATACTTGTTTATGTACCCTTCGGGGTGGATACCCATTTCTGATTCACGTACCCTCAGGGGCGGACACTTATTTCTAATTCATGTACCCTCAGGGGTGGACACTTATGTGTGATTCATATACCCTCACGGGCGGATACCTATTTCTGATTCATGTACCCTCAGGGGCGGACACTTATTCCTAATTCGTGTACCCTCAGGGGCGGACACTTATTTATGATTCATGTACTCTCCGGGGTTGATACTCATTTATGTACCCTTAGAGGCAGATACCTATTTATGATATATAATGGATATTTCGGAACACTTCATAATATTTCTTATGGCTTTTATGGATATGGGAATGAATGGATGGGTGAAGAACATGTTTGATTTACATTTTCTTTCACAAGCTCAAGCATCTTTATGGTTTCTATGGATATGGAGGTGAATGGTTTGTTGAAGAGCATGTTTGATTTACATGGTTTTGTACAGTTTTGAGTATGTTTGATTTACATACTCGAGGTCGTTTCTGGGAAAGATATGTTTGACTTACATAATTTTTTCAGACATTGTGGTTTGTGTAGATTTATATGCTTTACTCATATATGTGTAGGAACATATTTGACTTATATGTTCTTACACACTCTTCGAACATGTTTGATTTACATGTTCTTGGCAGACTCTGTGCTTGTTATTCTGTTTGATTGATCTTGCGACCTATGAGTAAAACTGGTTTACTTAGCATTTCCTTTAACATGTTGCTGATAGATAACCTGATTGTACTACTTGGTTGCATTGACTTGGGGGGACTACGTAGTTTTCTTGGTCATCTTTGGTTTAATTTTATTGAGTTGACGCAACTCGGTTGCTTCACCTTGTTTGCATTATTTGGACATGGGGGACTAAGTGGTTTTCTCAGTCCCGTGATATTGTTATATGGTTGCACCTGGATTGTGTATGGTATAAATGTTTTATTTAGTTCAAATTATTCAAACTCGGGGGACTGGATGATTTTTCTGGGTCATATGTGGTTTAATATGGCTTTTACTTGATTCAACATGTCAACTTGTGTCAGGTCGACATTAATTTTGTGATACATATTACTAAGCTAAAGCTTACATAGATCGACATATATTCTATGAGTGTGTTATGGGCTAACGCTTTTTTTAGGATGGTGATGGTTTATATGGAATGGGCTGATGCTTTATTTAGATCGGCTATAATTTATGGATGCAATGGTTTTTTTGGCCGACCTATTTTAGGTCGATGATGTCTTTATGGTTTATGGTATTATGGTTTTTTGTGCTTTCATGTTTAATAAAAGCTCGTTGGTATTAGTGGTTATGGAACGATGTTTAAGTAATAAGTTATGGGAGATGGTCTTATAATTTTATGAAATGGGTAATGGTCTTTAGGTTTATGGTATTGATCTGAAAATTATTCAGGTCATCGAATATGCGAGTTTTATTTGGATTTATGAGCGACCTCTTCTTTTAGAAGGTGCAATCCTTCTGCGAGGAGTGTGAGCTGTCTTGGGAGTGGCAAGCTCTTAAACGAGCTCTTATGTGAGGTGGCGAGCTCTTATTAGGTAAATGGTATTATAACAGCTCGGTATTGAGAGCTGGGTTTTATGATTAATGCGATCTAGGGCCCTGATGAGCTATTATGGTTATGGTTATAAGGCGATGTTTAAGTAATATTTCATTGCTATGGTTTATGGTATGGAGTGACTTTTTGTTTGATTCGGGTCGAATAAATGGTTTATGTCTTTTTGTCTTTATTCTTTATATTCTACCTGATTTCGTACCTCAATCAGCCAGAATATGGGGGACTAGCTGATACAACACAAAATGTCGGCTTCAGTTATATGGTAAGAAAATAATGAAAAGATGGAAGATTCCAGGTCCCGGTGTATATGGTAAAATATAATTATGGTTATTATGGAATTATGGGAACTAAGTGTCCTAATATGGGAGTATTTTCTTATTATGGATATTGAGTATAATTAGGAGATTTAATCCCACCTTGGGAAGGAATCCTATTGTTTGGTGGACAAGTCACAATAATCTTATAAATAGGAGATTCAGGCCCTTATTTAAGAGGTTGAACAACTCTTATATTTCTCTCCGGCCCTCTATATCTCTCTCTATCATGGAGCTAATATTATTCTCTCTCCGACCCTCTATATCTCTCTCTCTAAGTATTATGGATTTATGAATTTGTGGATTTATAGTTTTATGTTGACCTCTCCTTTAGGGGCTATTCCTTAGAAGAGGCAAGCTCTTATGGTACAGGGACTATTATACCAGCTCGACGCTGTGTGGTAGATCGGCATTGAGTGTGGGACCTCATGGTTTTTGGGCCTGAACTGGTTAATATAGGTTGTCTTGTGGGGTTCCGGCAAATTATGGTTTAAATTAAATTTGGGGTATTTTACGTATTTTGATCTCTTGCACTCGCTAACTTAAGCATCGGAGGGCCTTCGTCGGGGTCGTCCACCGCCTTGGTGTTAGGTGTTGTTTTTGTAGGATCGATCAGGTCTCCAGGAGGCTCTTGGAGATCAATCAGGTTGCTGTGACGTAATTTGAAACTATTCAGGTCGCTGATCTCGTATTTGAGGTTAGTACCCCATATCCTTGGTGACCCAATCTTTTTGGTCGCATCAAATGGTTATATCGTGGATCAAGGTTTATCATAGATAAGCAAGGTGCTCCTCGTTGGATGAGAAGATTGATGAAGCACAATATAATTACATGGGTGCACTACATTTGTCATTGTGTTATTAACAATTTGAATGATGGCTCGAATACATTTGATAAACCACGTTTAGAGGAAACACGTCGTATATTAAGCAAACGTTAAAGCTTCCCTAGACTAATCATCATTTTCATTGACTTTCACGAAATCCTCTCAATCAATGAAACTGATGACAATCGCGGCTAAAAAATCCTTGTGAGATGTACCAGATAGGCAGACATTCATCCGGAAGACAAACTTTGACGAATGTTATCTAAAAATCGACGCTTACCTCTTAAATTGAATTAATAATTCACTTTTCTTTTGCAGCATCTTATAATTAAGATCGTTTCTCGGCTTTGTGAACAACTTTATAATTTTCTTTTTTATTATATACTTCCAATTTACTTATTAAAATGCACTTCTATATAATTTAACAACTAAGTGTACATTAATATATATATATATATATATATATATAGGGATAGGTTCCAATGAAAAATATCTCTTATTTGTGAATTTGAGAACTAGTGATTTTATTATATACCGACACTACTTTTATTATATAATAATAGTGATTCTAGTCAAATAAGGAAAAATACAAAATTTGATCCATCTATTTAATTAGATCTAAACCCATAATTGGCCTTAAGTTCACATTTAAGGTAGTGGTTCTTATTTGAACATATTCATATATATATGTGTGTGTGTGT
>BMAC01000002.1:2651174-2669682 GCA_014905375.1 Phtheirospermum japonicum | reverse complement strand
GGATCGCGTTAACCTCCTCTTGCTGCTCACTGTTGTTAGGACATGCGTCTGCTAAATGCTGGAGGGATCCACACTGGTTGCAATTCGCAACCATTTTCTGTGCAGCGGCCTTGCTAGCTCGCTCGGCTTTCCAAGCAGCTAATTTCTCGTCAAATATCTCCTCACATTTCGCCTTCACTAACTTGCCATCATCTAAATCAGGGTCGGGGATGGAAACTTCGTTAACTCTCATCTAACGAGGTCGAGAATTTGTTTGTCTAGACTTTTCGCTTTGCTTCTCCAACACTTGTCTTGCCTCGTGTGCTGTCAAATCTCCAAAATCTCCTCCCACTGCTATCTCTACCTCTCGTTTCCCATTGTCCAATAAACCATCAAAAAAGAACTGGTTAGTCATGTCCGGAGAATAGTTGTGGTGGGGGCAAGCTTGCAAAAGTGTCTTGTAGCGCTCCCACGTTTCGTGAAATAGCTCTCCTTCTAACTGCTCAAAAGTAGCGATTAGTCTCCGAAGATGCCCCGTTGTTTGGGCTGAATAATATTGGTTTAGGAACTTCTCGCTAATCATATCCCAGTCGGTTAACAAACCAGGCTCTAAGGACATTAGACATGACTTCACCTTGTCCTTCAAGCTGTATGGGAAACAAATCATCTGGACCTCCTCCTCGTGAAGGCCATGAACTACGAATCGGCCAACTTCATCAACGAAATAATTAAAAAATGCCAAGGGGTCTTCATGCGCATTCCCATGAAAGGTTGGGAGTAGGTTGAGTTGATGTGGTTTGATTTCGACTGCCCTTGCGGTAGGTCCAAGAACAATGGCGGACCTAAAGGGCACAACCTTTGGACGTGCCAAGTCGCGCTGTCTAAGTGCTCGATCTCCCCTTGGTTCTCGAACTTGGTCATATGCTCTCTTGTAGTGGTCGTTGTGCGCGTAATGGTGCACGCGCTCGTATCTCCTTCCGAAATTGTTTTGCTCGTAACCATGATCTTGATTTTCCAACCACTCATTCACGTGCCTTTGATTGTTAACATAGGCGTTTCGCTGCAAAACATCCTCATTCCTAAATGCCACGTTCTCGATGTTGTGCTGRCGCATGAMATTGTTGTTCATCTCTTCGTTTTGCCTCAAATTCTCCATGTTGAGCGGGTGATTGACTATGTTGTGCTGCTGGTTAACTCCTTCGTTTCTCCTTTCGTCACGTCTAGTAGAGTGTGACTTGTTTGGTTCATTACCATATCCAGTTCGAATTGGGCGTGGTGGTGATCTCAGTGGTGAATCGCCGTTTCGAACCGAATGTGCTCCTAACATATGTCGGGAACTTGATCGCAAGCAAAATCAGTTGCTGTCGAGGAATTGTCCTCGGGAATAAGAACGGGTCTTGGTCTTGGCGGATTTGAATGGTGAATGTTGTCAATAAATGGTACAAGATCGCGTTGAAGTGATCGCCTTCCTTGCATAAACTCAACAACACGTCAGCGTACCAAATGGCAAAACCAAGTAAAAACAATAGAAATAAAAAAATAATAAATCAAACAGAAAATAAAACGAAAAACATCTTTAATTCCTACTCGTTGCTTCCCCGACTATGGCAAATTTTTTGACTCAAACTTTTATGCACCCCGTTTTTAATAATTAATTTAAAAGCACGTCAGTTTGCTCGTAAGTGTACGAGGTAACTGTAGGGTGATAAGTTTGACTCGAGTCGTATCTCTCAAGGAAACAATTGTTCGGTCCTTTCGATGTTTTTCTCAATTACGAATAACATACATATACATTTGGGGGTTTGAATAGATTGATTCGATCATTATAAACTAAGACGATAATTAAACTAATTAAACTAATTACTTTAAAATAGATTATCAATTACGAGCTAAGCAGTAAACTAAAGCTGATTAAACTAATTATTCCAATTTATCAACTAAGAGGAATAACTAAATTATCGATTAATGCTACGAAGATTTAGAGCTAATTATCGTATCTAAAGCATGAATTTAAGAAACTATCGCTAAGCAATTGAGTCATACGGATCCAAGAACTATTAACTAAGCATAAACTAAATCGCATAAATAAACTTAATTAACCAATATCCAATATCCAATATCAAGCAATTAAACTAATTAAAACTGGAATTAACTAAGAATTTATCTAAACAATTAACTAGAAAATTACCTAAGAGTTTAGAAAACTTATTGAAACTAAGGAAAGGAATGAAAAGCTCCAGCTATTTCGGAGTTTGAACGTTGATCTTGGTTGAAGATTGAGTTCCGAATGCGAAATTGAAGTCTCGGACTTGTCGCTCTTCGATCCGTGATCTTCGTCTCCAAATCTTGTTATAAGACGTGGATTTATTGTTATAGAATGCTAAGAATACCCTAGGATATCGTCTCTCTGGTGGCTCCTCCCTAAAACCCAAAATAATGAGGGTTTTTATAAATATTACAAGTCTTGCCGCACAAGAAACCCTAATTTCCGAATTCTGGGCCATCACGTCGACTGACGCGTGCTGGCGCTCGGCGGGGCTCGGCAGACTTGGTCGGCAGCGCTCGGCAGGTGTGGTCAGAAGGTGCGCGCGTCGGCTGGTCAAGTGCGTCGACGGGGTGCGTCAGTCGACGCGACTAAGCGTCGGTCTCCGTTTCTCGATCGTTTGCTACTCGTTTCACCGGAAAGCTTGTTCTTCTATTCTCGAACATCGAACTTCGTCTTTTACGTGCTAAACTCTTCCGGTTACTTAGCTGTAAGGTGAAAAACAACGAAATATCACCTACTTGCATCAATTACGATCAAAATGTGGTAAAATAAGCTGAAATTATAAAATTACGGAATTATACCTAAATCATCCAACTTATACCAAAAACAAATATAAAAACGAACTAAAAAGCTAATAAAAATAAGGACAAATCTACTCTAATCAACCATATCGTGCTTAGGACGCTCCGTGAATACGTGAACAATATATCCTTAATTGCCATTAAATTTAAAAATTATACAAGCCATACATTCAACACGCTTCGACAACCTGCGTCTCTTTTTCTTCATACAAATTCCATTCTCATCAACCTCATAAGTCTTGGTATTCTTTTTTCCCTGTCAGTTGTAATATACGCATGTTTATATTATAGTATAATTGTCGGCGGGCTTCTTATGGCCCCCAAGACAGACATCAAAACCGCAAACAGTCGCATATGTTTTGTAATATTTAATTCCATCCTCAAGTGATGTAAACACTTGACCATCGTATGGCTTAATATTGGGGTCGAAAATCGAGATGTAATACTTTGTCTTCCCAGGAGATATCTCAATACGAACGGTTGTGTCGCACGAATTTTTGTTACCTGTATAAAATCATGAGTGTCGCTTGTAATGTGGTGCTCAGATCTTTATGTTAGTTTATAACACCTTTATTGCTAAAAAGAAAAGTTTTTTAAATTGCTAATGAAAATAAAAAAAAAAAATCAAACAAAACATTCATGAAAATCTGGCAGTAGGTGTTTCTTTTGCAAAACACAAGCTCGTGAAAAGTTTTATCCCGTAATACATGGGATGCATGATCTGTAAACACCAACAACATTCAAATTCTCTCCATCGGCATGATATTAGCAGTATGCATGCGAGATTCGTGTCCGAGTATGCTAAAAATAATATAATTAGCATGGATACATGATCTGTAAAACACCAAAAACAATCGATTCTTTCCATCTGTAGAATATTAGAATAATGCATGCGAGATTCGTGTCCAATCATGCTAAATAATGAGTATGCTAAAAAAAGAAAATAGGAGTATATAACCGATTCTTCCAAAAAGATTGGTACCGAATGAAAATACCATCGCGGGAAAAATAAGAAAGTATTCATAAACCTGGAGATTCCATTTAATTTTTGAGAGAGGATGGATTATATACTTTGAGATTTTTGTACAGGGAGAAAAATAGTAGTCTGCGATCTTAGGGAAAAAAAGTAGTCTGAGATTCCATTTAGATTTTCGTATGTTCTTAGTAAATCATTGATTTTTCCTTCCATTTTTGTGAAAATATATTTGGCATGTACGTAGGATTCTGAAACTTAATTTTTGGAAAACAAAATGGCTTAATTATGTGTTATATTTCGGATAGTGTGAGTAATTACATATAAATCCTTCTCCATTAATATAAATATATTAATAATATAATTAATTGGGATGATCTTGGCCATACAAATTATTTAATCTAGTGGTTCATGTGGGTTCCTGGATCCCACACAGGGGACTGGTTCCCACATGATCCAAATCCTATATATATATATATATATCAAGATAAACATATGTATCATATGAAAAATAGATATACACTAATAGATAAACACACCATATAAAAACTAAAATTATATCAGATTCTATCATACTATATGCATTCTTCCACGTCATAATTTCCTCATATTTCACTACAAGTTGCAACTAAAACAATCATTTCATGTTATATAAGGCCTGCGATTGGCCACTAACACTTTTTGGGTCGACCAGTAATAAAAAGTTGTTTATTTTTATACTCTATCTAACCGTAAGTATACGGTGTAGATGTAGTATGAAGTGATTATGTTGAATCCCACAATAGTAAAATCATGCTGCAAAGATATGAGAAATCAAGTATTAAGAGATATTTCGGCGTTTTGATTGCAGTGAATTCTTAATGTTCCTCCATTTCAATCAATATCAAGTATATTATGATTCAGTTCACTATAAGTCGATCACAAATATAATTTAATCATGCTTTCGAAGTGAATGAACCATGGATTCTAAATGCTAGACGCGTTATCAATCATACTTAGAGTTCCAAGAAACTTTAAAGAGTTAAACGACTTTACCACTAATCTCTCACACTCAGTTTTATTGGTTAAAATATTTCATGTTTCAAAGCCTATTGATAAACTTTATCTCTCAAATCTTGGTTTATCAAACTATTAGTTACAAAAGGTTGTCAATCAAATACAACTATATAAGTATAAATAGTTGTCAATTACTTATGTAAGCAATGAAATAAAAATACAAAAATAGTAAAGAGATCATACTTGAATTGAAAAAAGATTAAAACATTATCTATTTATTGTCCATCCAAACCTTAGAATAAATAGAAATTAGCTAGACATGTTCATAAATTCACTCATACAATTCATCGAACATCTAGCATTTGTAATGAAGAACAAGGATAAAGATAACCGTAGTGGTTGATGTGGATCTTTGATTCCAGTTATTTCTCCTTATCAAGCACTCTCACTCTTAAACTCACAAACTAAACTATTATCTATGGTAGATGGTGTTTCCATCTCTCGGAGGCTAAATATGATGCATTGTACTCAATAGCATGCCACAATTTATAGAGTATGAATAGATATTTGCCATTTACCCTGAGATTATAAAATTTTGTAGCATTTCTGACCCATTAGCGACCTCATTCGCGACCAATACTTGGGTTGTGAATGGTCTCCGTAAAATTGGTGTGCAGTTTCGGGGTGTTTCTTAACCGTGAATGGGGTCAAGAATGGTCTTGTGGGCTCCGTTGGTTTAGTGTGCTTGTGGGCTTGCTCCATGCTTGACCCAATGGTCTCTTTTTTCTTTATTTGTGTCCCAGACCTCAATTCTTTTATTCTTTAAGCTATTTTTATTCCAAATAACTGCCAAAGTCTTACAAAAATATCAAGAAAATACCAAACACTTAATAACGCCAAATTATATAAAACAAAGATAAAAGACGTTATATATGCGCAAATATTTGTTGAAACCTAACTAAATAAGTCCAAAAAATTGCCTAAAAAAGGTGTTTACTCGCCCAAACATAAGGGTTTATTCGTTCTTGAAAAAACAAAATATATAAAATATATAAATAAACATAACTATGGACATGGCAAGAAGTGGTGATGAAGTATTTTGCTTCAGAAATATCATTTTTAAAATATAAACATAACGTCAAGAACTTGATCGAAAAACTTTAATACCTTTATCTTCAAGTTCCAAAAATCAATGATCCTTACAAAGTAAGTATTATCTTTTCACACAAGTGTTTGATTAGGATATGTATACACTAGATATCAATTCAATGCTTGAACTCTAATATAATCTTACAAATTATTTACCTCTCCACTGCTTGATGTCTACAAATTAATAAGAATCAAATTGGATTTTTATTAAGGTTGTAATGTAGGCTCTTTGGTTAGGTGTGGAATATTTAGATAAAAGTGACTAAAATGCGAACTAATGCACAAGAATACTATAACTACCCTTAATTAAGCTTTTGGAACTTTTTATACTTCATCTTAACCCAGAAACCCAATAGTTTTGTAGAACTAAGCCTTTATAAGATAAGATTTTGACCGTCCTGACTTCCATCCTAAAACTACTAATGTACTTATTTACTTGAAGCACTTTTACACTTTGATTTTTTAAAAAATAGCCTTATAATAGTAGGTGTTTTTTAACCCCTTGTACTCAACATCATTCTACTAAAATTAACCAATAAATATTAAACTCTGAAGACCCACACAAAAAGTTAAAACTTTTATAAGACTCCTTAAGAGCATGTAATAAACCCATCGCGATCAAAGAATGAGAAATAAAAGATCAATGGGGATAGCTAGGATTATTTTACTTGTAGTAGTTTATCAAGATGAAAGTCTAGAATCGGGTTTTTAAAAAGGTCCAACTCACAACTGATAATTCACACAAGAATATAAAGACTGTTTTTATAATTTATCAGTCAAAAGGTCCAACTCACAAGCATATCATTTTTTCTCAAAAACAAGAAGATAAAGATTTTTTAGCTAGGTAATAATCTTATTCAAGCATTTGTTTTATAAACATATAAAGTTTTCAGAAATTAACTCATCCTTAACACATCGTCAACACTATCATAAAAAAGGTCCACAAATACAATTCATCAAAATAAGATTAAATATTATTATTACAGGCCCACAATCATCCATACTTTATTTCTAAGTCTAAAATAACCATTCGACTTGCAAATAAAGAAAGTTAAGAAAAATAAAAATAAATTAAAAACAACTAATACAATATTATATGAAATGGCAAAGTTAAAAATATATTGCTACTAGGTAGTAATAAGTTTGAAAGAAAGTGAGGGGCTTACTTTGGCCGTGACTCACAAAATTCACAGCGAGGCGGGTTCAACGACGTAGCCATTCCTGTCGATGTTGAAGTTGTCCATTCCCGCATCATTATCATCATTTTTATCATGTCTCACACCATCTTGACTTGATTCTTGTGAATCTCGTACAAATGTTCTTCAAACATATAGATCTAGTTGGAATCGTGCTCCTACCTTGTCCAACATCGTGAGGGTCCCACATCATCATCATTGGGTCTCAGGCCTCTAAAAGCTCGTATGACCTCTCAATTTTCTTGCAAGTCGAGAGTCCAATCAGTTCTTTCTCAGAGATTTTAGGGTGAGGTAAGTCCCGCATTTGGGAGCGAAAAGTCATCCGTCACCCATTGTTGGAACAGAAAATGATCCCCTTATGGGATGATCATTCTTGATATCTTCAAGTGCTCGAAGATTAGTTCGTTGTTCCTCAAGTCAACTCTCCTATGGCTTGACGGATTCCTAATAATTTGGCGATGGGTATGATTTTACCACCAATGCAAACATGTCATTTCTTATTGTATGATTTTGAGAGAAATTGCTCAATGAGGGTCCCTGCGATATTGAACGTCATTCCCGATAGTACATACCATAATACCAACACTTCTTGTTTCCACATGCCTCCATTCTTGAATTGGGCGAGTATCAGTGATGACATCACCCTTTGAATGCATTGAAATATTGGGTTCTGAATCTCCAAGACTTTAGACTTCTGCAAATCATATCTTTAGTCTCTTTCCAAGTCCCTCCTTGTAATATTGGCCAAAACTCTTCAAGTTTGTAGTTTTCTGGAAAATATTCACAGAAACCTACATTGAGAAGGTTGAGGAGAACCATAATCTAGGCCAAAGTGAGGTAGTGGTTCAATCGGACAAAGATTGCTATAAAATCTCTTGTCATCCTCACCATGTTTACCTCGAGGGTGCTCAAAAACTCCAACATCATATGGTGATACGTTGGACATCTTCCGTTCATGAGAGCATTATTCCACCCAATCTAGCTGAATAGTTGGTTCACATCATCTTCAATTCTGAGCATTTTCACGTCTAATTTGCATATTTTATTGCTTGGACTCCCAACATGCTAATACCATCTCATTTATTTAAGATCTTGATTGAGAGTATTCGTACTTTGTATTCATCCGGATTGGTAACCATATTCGAATGTACTGCTCTTCTTCTTTTTTGGATGGGATATGAGGTGATGATGGTGGTGACGGTGTCGATTCTTGTATTTGGAGTGCTTAAGAGGGATTGCCTCCTCGTCAAGTATCGGTGCGTTGTGAGACCATTTCCTACAAACATGCTTCAGTCAAACTTGACTCCAAATATACTAACCATTATTCGGTTTATCCAATTCAAAACTAAAAACCGAACATCCTAAACCCACATCAATTATTCTCGTAAAAATAAACTCACAATGGACTCAATAAACTTAGATAGTTTCTCAACCATGAGAAACATTCATGATTTGAAGTAATCTTCAAAAATTCAAGTCCTATTGGCCATCATTTCAATATTTATCCCCCTGAAATGGATGAGTATCTTTCCAAACATCAAGTTACTAAATCTTAAGGCTACAAAATATAGAAATTTACATTCTAATGACTGAGTAATCATTGTAGCATGCTTCAATCCTTTCAAAATGCATAAATATCTAAGAACTAAGCATGTATATCAAGTGTTCGATAAAACTCCCTAATGAAAATTCAAACCTAAGTTCAAGTTTGAAATAGAACATACACCCAATAAATCAGTTTCATCAATCTATGTAATCCTAAGCATCAATTATCAAGTATACATGTATAATTTTAACCAATTCTTCAAAAATCCTAAAATTCAAGAATGAAGAACCCTAGTTCAGAATTTGAAAATTTCATACTTTTTTGTTAGGTTTGTGATGATGAAGTGAATTAAGATTGATCTTTTATGTGTTTAAAACAAAAATTCATTGAGAATTGAAAAAGAAAACTCGAGAGCGTGAGAGGGTTAGTCGTGGTCAAGAGGAGAGAAATAAAGTTGTAAAAAACAAATATTTTTTATGTTTTCTGAGTTTATACATTATTTGCTACTTGTTAGTGACCTAATTCATGTTCACGGGTTGAGTAGCTAACAATTGCCTTAAAAAGATACTCGATAGTGGTCGCTACTGGAGTCGCGAATAGGTCAGAAAACTCGATTTTTTTAATAAAAAAGAACTATACACCTTAAAATATTGAGTTTCCTCCCAACCAGCGCTTCCTTTTTCATTTTTAACTAAATGTACTCTATTTGTTAAGAGATTGGTTTTCCACATGGTGATGCTATCACCGTCTTGTTCCTTTCCTTTCACTTTCTTCCTTCATTTATCCATATTTCCCACACACAATTATCAATTTCACCAATATCGTAACACAAAACAAAGGATTTGTGCGCAACTTGATTCGAAGTTGTAATCAAGACATAAATACACAAGTGTCGAAATCGCCTATCCTTTTACACTTCTCAAGTAGAGGCGCCTTATCGCATATTCTCATATAATTATAAATATTGAGATTTTCTACTCATCGTTGAAATGCAATGTGAGTTCTCCCCTTATAACCTCGGCTCATTGCTAAAAATGGTCACACTAAAATTAGTGACACATTTTATCTTCTTCAATGTCCGAAACTATAAAGTCTACTGGGAAGAGATTGTCTGTTCTTATTAGCACGTCCTCGATTATACCATTCGAGTATGTCAAGGATCTCTCTGCGATTTGAAGTTTGATATTTGTCAGCTTAATGCTTTTGATATCTAATTTATTGAATATTACTAACGGCATAAGGTTTATGCTTGCATCGAGATGACAATGGGCGTTTGCCATCATACTTCCTTTGATAGTACACAGAATCTTAAAACATCCAGGGTCCTTGCATTTGATGGGAAATTTCTTCTGAATGACCTCACTGCATTCCTCAGTTAGGTTCACTGTCTCATAGTCCTCAATTCATCTATTCTTGCTTATTACCTCCTTCAAGAACCTTCCGTAGTTTGGCATCTACATCAAAGCATCAACAAATGGTATGTTTCTATGAATATTTCGAAAAATATCTAAAAATTTAGAAAAATCTTCATTCATTTTTTTTGTTTTGTTTTTTGCGGATACAGTAAAGGATTAGAAAAGTTAAGGGAATTAGAGTTAGATTTTGGCTTCTTAACTCCTCTTTTGAATTCTACTTTCCCCACATCCTTCTCGGTATCTTTTTCACTTCTTTCTTAAGTTAACCTTCAATGCTCGGCATCATCGGTCATTCATAATGTGTCTCAGTCCTTAAATGAAGTTTATTCACTTTTTCTTTGGGGTTTACTTCTGTGTTGCTTGGAAATTGTACCTTCTTATGTTGGTTCCCGATGATGGTAGCCAACTGCGATATTTAGGTCTCAAGTGACTTCATGTGGGTCCTAAATGACCCGTTCATCTAAGAAAGGTTCGCTTTCATCTGGTCTATTATTGATTTCCCCTTTTCGAATATGGACTTCGTTTCATCCATGAATACGGTAAACATGTCTTCTATGCTTAACTTATTATTCTCATTTATCACTAAGAAACCTGGTGGTGGTAAGAGTGCATTGTTCGAATTCGCGTAGGAGAAATTTGGATGATTTCTTATTCCTAGATGGTATTGATTTCCCCCTTGGTTGCCTCTATAATTGTTGTTGAAGTTTCTTTGGTTGATCAAGTTAGTATTTTCAATCACTTCGTGCATGACAACCCCACTGTATTGTCTTGATAGATTTGACGACATAAACATGTCAAACTTATTATTCATTGTTGCTAATTTTTATTCATAGTGGATATCACTTCATTCTCGTTTATTCTAGTAACCTTTTTCTTCATTAATCGATCTGTCAGTCATTGATAGCTATTGGCCGACATCTCTTTAAGAATATGCATCGCAATGTGGGTAGTTTTTGATAATAAGTCACCTTCGATAGACGTGTCTACCATAACTCTCGTGTGCCCACTCAACCCATTGTAAAAGTAACAAATTTGTTAGTTTTCAGGATAACCATGTTGAGGGCACTTTATCAACGGATCTCTAAATTTTTTGTAAGCCTCGTGTAGTGACTTTACGTCTAATTGGAAAAATTGGATAATCTCATTCTTATACTTTTAATTTTTTGCTCGACCAAAAGAATTTGATTAAAAACTTTTGACACATCTCATTCCATGTGTCAATGGCCACAAAACTGAGTGTTTTGTAAAAAAATTTGTGTTATCCTTTAATGAAAAAGGGAATAAGTGTAGTTTGATTGCATCTTCTGGTACTCCGTTCATCTTAATGGTCTCACATATATCCAAGAATTAAGCTAAGTGTGCATTCGGATCGTCTGTAGCACTTCCCTCAAATTAGTTTTGTTGAAAAATAACCCTGTCTTCAACTCGAAATTGTTGACTTGGATAGCTGGCCTGTTAGCTCCTTGATTCGCATGCATTTGTCTTGATATATATATATGTTTAGGTAGTATTTTAGTTTGATTTGTTATTAATTTCGGTGTAAGTTAGATAAATTAAGTATATTTTCATATTTATGTATCTCCGATTTACTTTACCATTATTTGATCTATAATATTGGATTTTATGTTTATTTTAGGGATTTTTAAGTGTTTTGGTCTGGATATAGTCGAGTGTAGTCCCGTGAGTGGAGTTTTAACGAGATTGGGCCTCGATTTGAAGTGTTACAGCCAACACTGGGTCTGTTATCCACACTGGTTTATCCAGTGTCAGCACAATTTCAGGAATTTAGAGCCCTCGGCCCATAAAACGAACAGGCCCACTTCCGTGCCTTTAAAAAGAGAAGCTCCCAGTAGCTAGAAGCAGCGTCAATGCCCAGAATTCTCTTCTTTCTTTTCTTGAACCTCTTGGATTGACAACCCAAGAGTCTTCTTTGTTTTCTTTCTTCTACTTCTCTGTTTCAAACTCTAGTTTCTTAGTTTTAGTAGATCTTAGATAGGTTCTTAGTTTTGGATTGATTAATTGATAGACCTTAGTTTAATTTCTCTCTGGACGATGTTACCCTTCTCAGTTAATTAGTAAGTTCTTGATTTTCTCTAGTTTAGTTTCTTGGTTGCTTAGATTATGAATTTTTATTGCTTTAGTAATGTTCTTGATTCGTATTCGTAGTTGTGTTCCTTAGATTTTTATACCTTTTAATTATATGCTTGTTATGAATTCTTATTAGAATAATTGTTCTTCAAAACTCCATTGATGCCCCCCCTTCAAGCTGTTCATGGTTAATTATGTTCGTGTTCGTGTTGGGTTGTGTTATTGAATATGTTAATGATTGTTGGCTAGATCTTATGGGTCTAGTGCCTAGAATCATTTAGAACCATAAATTGGGATTGTTGGGTACTTAATCTACAAGTTGGGATTGACAACCCCAGCGCGTAGGTAAGGTGTTCGATGAAATGCCCAAGTGGTCGTGAAAATGATTCTAGAGCCCTAGACCCTTGTTTTCTAAAACCTTTTAAAGACTTTTGATTTCATTGTTCGTCGTTTGAGTCCACTTCTTGATTCCAAGTGTTTAGATCAGCTTTTTCATTATTTTCTTATTCGTGAAAATAAACACAAAAAGAGCCTCCGATAAGTTTCTCGAGAGATTCGACTCGGTTCAACTTGCCAACCTACAAGCGAACTCATACTCTTGCGAGCGGACTTTTTAAGCTTGACCCACTTATATTTAAAAAGTAGGTGCAGAAAGTTCGAATCACTCCTCCGTGGGATTGGTTAACATTGGGTTGGAACATGGGTAAGATGGCGGTTCTGCATTTTGTTGAGGTTGTGCTTGTTGTTTCATTTATTTTTACAACGCGTGAAGTTGTTGTTGGTGTTGGTTGACTTGGTCATGGATATTGACCGGATTTTCAGCCATTTTTCATCTAACTCTTTTTGGACTTGTTTGTACAAGTCGCTTCAATCTCCTGGCAGACGGGTTCCAATGGTTCCTCTTTTAGAACGTGTGTGGATGCACCACCTGCAATTAAAAGAATCTAGACTCCAATAAAATATATAACCAGTGTTTAGATTAAAACTTATTTATCAATTATATTATTACAAGCTTAAATATAATGATCCCTGACAATGGCATCAAAAACCTGACCGCTCCCACTTTTGGGGTTGATTAGTAATAAAAACTTGTTCATTTATATACACTATCTAACAACAAATATACGGTGTAGATGTCATACGAAATGAGCAACGTTTATTCTCACAAGGACCATATATCAATTTCAAGTCAATCAGTAATATAATCTAGATAATGTGGTTTTATCCAAATACTAACAAATGATGATTGGTTGTTGTGTCGTAAGAACGACAATCATAAACCAGCAATTATAAAACTACGCATAAATCCTCAATAATAAAAGCACGATGCATAGATATGAGAAGTCGAGTGTTAAGAGGTATTTCGGGGGTTTGGATAGCAATGAGCTCTTAATGTTCCTCCTTTTTAATTGATCAAGTATATTGTGATCTAATTCACTATAAGCCAATTACAATTATAGTTAAATTCTTCTCTTGAAGTAATTGAACATTCGGTTCTAAATATGAGATGCGTTGCCAATCATACTTAGAACTTCAAGAAGTTTTAAAGATTTGAGCGACTTCACTACAAATCCCAAATCTCTTAGTTTAGTTGATTAAAATGTTTTGTGTTTGAAAACTTATTGATAAACCTCTCTCTCGAATCTTAGTTTATCAAACTATTACTCATAAAAGGTTGTCAATCAATCAAAACTATATAAGCATAAGCTATTGTCAATCACCCATATAAGCAATGAAATCAAACACGAAAATAGTAAAGAGATCATACTTGAATTGAAGAAAGATCAAACCATTATTTGTTCATTGTTAATCCAAACCCCAAAATAAAGAGAAATTAGCTAGACATGTTCATAAATTCACTCAAAGAACTCATCCAACATAAATTCACTCAAAGAACTCATCCAACATCTAGCATTACTTATGAAAAACAATGATAGAGATAGCCGTAGTGGTTGACGTGAATCTTTGATTCCAATTGTTTCTCCTTTTCAAGCACACTCTCTCTTAAACTCACAAGCTAAACTATTATCTATGGTGGAAAGTGTTTCCAGCTCTTGATGCTGAATCTGATGTATTTGACTCGTCACCAAGCCACATTCATAGTGTAGGGATGAATATTTATCATTAACCTCGAGATTATAACGTTTTGTAGCCTTTTTTTACCCATTAGCGACCTCATTCGCAACCGATAGTCGGGTCGCGAATGGTCTCTTGGGCTTCGTTAGTTCAGTGAGCATGACTTGATCTAGTCTTGCCCCAATTATCTCTTTTCTTCCTTAGTTTTAGCCCAAATTTTCATTCTTTTATTTTTTTTTAACTCATGTCGATTCAAATAGCTCCCAAAATCCTACAAAAACATAAAACAAAATACCAAACACGCAATAAATTTTGAATTATATAAAATAAAATTCAAAATATTATATATATACACAAACACTTGTTAAAATCTAAATAAGTAAATTATAAAAAATACATAAAAATTATATTTATCAACAGTCGAACTATACCAACTAAAATTATATCAGAGTCCATCGTACCATATGCACCCTGCCACGTTATAATTTACCCATATATCTTACTACAAGTTGCAAAAATATACACAGGAACAATCATTGCTTTTATGTGAGACCTGCTGTTGAAGTTCGAAATTTTACATTTGCATCCCAATAAATATCTATCTGGTTCAACTAATTGTGAAAGTTCACGTGCAGTAATTGTTAATGTTGATAGCCTGTTCTAAAAATTGCCATAGGCGCTAGGCGTCATCACCCCGTCAACGATTTTTAAAAATCATTTTAAAAAATCGTCGAACCCGAGGAGCCAGGCAAGAATTTTTTTTTTTAAACGACGTCTTTTGTTGGCCTATTTTTTAATTATTGATTTTGTAATGTATAATATGTTATTGTTATTTAACTAATGAACTTATGAATTTATATTGTTTTGAACTTTGAATTGAACAATAGTTTTAAACTTGTAAATTGTAACTTGTGATCATTACTTTTAGTTTTGGATTGTCATAAACTTTATTGTGTAGCAGGTAATATGTTCAACTATTAAATGGTTGGATGTAATGTTGTAAATTATGGTATTTATTCTCAAGTTCTAAGTCTCGTCTAGGCGCTAGGCACTAGTCTGTCGCATAACAGCCGTCTAACAATTTTTAGAACACTGGCTGATAGTCTGATTCATTATTAAAAGATTAACTTTACTAATATAGACCTATTAAAAAAATTATATATATGAAATGTACAATAAAAAAGTTCCTCTCTAAGACTATATTTAATAACACTTGAATTCATGAAAGAAATTAGCTTTTCATGGAAAATAAGGATGAAAAATATTTTTTTTCCAATAGTTTTCTTTTTCAATACTCCCTCCGTCCCAATTTGATGATCCTACGGTTGATTTCACACAAATTAAGAAATTGGTAAGTTATATAATTAAGTTATTAATTTAGTTAGTGTTTTCCAATTATACTCTTCTTGAATTTTTTAATGTCAATTAATACTCATAAAAATCAGTGTTGGAATTAGTATATTTGTTATTGGAATAGTAAGATTTTGCATTGTAATCATCAATCTTCAATTTACGAGGTAGAAAACCAGTATTTCAAGTATATTAATTGAGAGTATGTGTAGAAATGAAAAATTATTGATATGTTAAATATAGTAACTGAACTATCTTTTTGGAACTGGAGTATGATTTGTTTGATTTAACCAATATCGGTAGCAGATCAAAATTCTTTGACAAACAATCTAAAAAGTACTGATTCGAAGGGGAGCAACTGTTAGTTATCCCACTAGATAGCCAAGTAACGGTCCCTCGTTCAAGCTTGTCGCCTAAAACTTATTTAGTGCGACTTAACTCTCGTACGGTATGCAGGCTATTTAATGCGTACTCGAAAGGTCATAATTGTGCTTCGTTCCCAATTACGAAGAAGGAAAAGAGAGCACGAGAGGGTTTAATAAATATAAGTAGTATAAAAATAATTATAAATTAAATTTTTGTAATATTTTTTAAAAAAATTGGATCAAGGTGTTTTTGACATTAGCATCTTGCACTTTAAATTAAATAAAAAGAAAAAAAAAATCAGGACGTTATTGTCAAAAGTGACCCAGTCCCAAAGTTTTTTTCATTTCGGCCCAAAAACTTTTATTTTTTTTTTCAATTCGACCCAAAAATAATTTGTAAGACTTTTTTTCCTTTTTATAATTTTTTATTATTATTTTAGAATTTTATTAGAAAAATAAATAAAAATATTTTTTTATTTTTACTCAAAAGATAATTCGTAAGAATTTATTTTTTATTTTTTATAATTTGTTAATTTTAAAAAAAATATTAGGAAAGTTTAATAAACATATCTTCTTATTATAAGTGCATATCATAATAATGTCTTAAAATTACAAGAAATTGTATTTCAAAAGTAAAATACAATAAGATTAAAATAATAATTACTTGATATTACATATGTGATCACATTCGTAATGGTGGATTTCCAATGAGATTGTGGTATACACTTATAATAATAGATATGTTTATTTATTTTCCCTAATAAAAAATTTAAATAAAAATAACAAATTATAAAAAAGAATCTTACAACTTATCTTTTGGGCCGAAATAAAAATATATGTTTATTTGTTTTTTCAAATAAAATTTAAAATAAAAATAACAAATTATAAAAAGAAAAAAATTCTTACATATTATTTTTTGGGCCTAATTGAAACAAAAAAGTTTGGGGCCGGGACACTTTTGACATTAGCGTCCTGAAATTTTATTATTATTTTTATTTAATTTAAAGGGCGGGACGCTAATGTCAAAAGCATCCTAACCCAATTTTTTAAATTTTTTAAAACATGTTACAAAATTTCAATTTATAATTATTTTTATATTATTTATTTAATAAACTCACAAGAGAGAGCAAACTACTATTAATAGATACCCTTTTATTTTTCATTTACTCGTGTTAGATAATAATGATCAAAGAAAATTCGAAATAAAAAATCATGAATTATTGAGTGTGTGATTGGGTATATAATAAAAATGTAATATTTTATTCATCTCAAAATATTAGATTTGATTGCTAGTTTAGGTGTTCTAAAATGATAGATTTGATACTCCATTTACTTTTAAATTTTCATGCATATTTATAATTAATTATATTAAAATCATACTATTTCACTTACCTAGTTTAATTTTTACTGAAATCGAATAGACAATATGTAATTAATTAGTTAATTATATATATAATAATAATAATAATAATAATAATAATTAATAATAATTAATTAATATATATATATATATATATATATATATATATATATATATATATATATATCTACCCTATATATTAATGCAAAATCCTCCTATCTCATGTGTCTCTTTCTTACGCTTCGTTAGCTTTTGAAAAAAATTCTGGTGCTTCGGGCATCCGAATCTAATATTTACCTAATTTAATATTTTTCTTTTATTAAATTTTACCTAATTTAATATTTCTTAATATTAAATTTTACCCAATTTAATATTTTTCTTTATTACATGTTACCTAATTTGAATGTTTTTAACATATTTTGCCTAATTCAATATCTTTTTTTTTATTCTACTAATATAAAATATAAATATGTTATATAATTAGAAAAAAAATCTATAAAAGTTGAATTAATTTCTATTTATAATAAAATTTGAAATAATATTATGTGAATTTTAACTATTTATTTCAAAACATACGAGTTATATAAAATTATTACAGAAGAAAAAAAATATAAGAATTTTTTTTTAATTTTTTTTATCTAGCCCTAATATAATTAACAGAAAATAACATTAAAAATATATATGATAAACTATTTTTATGCCAAAGTAAAAAAGGAAAAACAAAAGGATCAAATAAATAATAATAAATTATTACGCATAGGAAGATAAATATTAAATATATTATAAACTTCTTTATCTAATTCCAATATAATTTATTGATACACACATTATATAACTATACGAACAAATTAGTGTTTAACGCAAAAAAAAAAAAAAAAAAAAAAAAATAATAATAAATAATATATAATATTATATATACTAAAGTTAGATGCACGATATTTTTTCAATAAAATTATCAGTGTCATATATATTTTAATTTTTTATATTACATATTCACATGTGACACGCGGATTTTATATGGTTTACATTTTTTTCAAACTCAGTTTCCTACTGGTTTCTCCGTCAAGTTTAAAGTGTTTTGATATATTTACAACTAATTTCATGACTAACTGTAAAAAAAACTTGAAAGTTTCTTTATTGTGACAATCAGTCTTACCGGAATTAGAAC
>BMAC01000002.1:2536609-2546849 GCA_014905375.1 Phtheirospermum japonicum | reverse complement strand
AAGCAAAAACAAACAAAATAACAATATTTTTGGATTTTTTATATTTTTCCTTTTTTTTAAATAAAGCATAATAAAAATAAAGAAACAAGATTAGAACTCGCGGGAATCATCATCCTCGGGGTTCTCGTCGACGTACATGCTAGGTGTGGGGTATGCCGCCTCAAATTATTCCTCGAGCTTCGAAATGCGAGCTCGCATCTTCCTTAAGCTTCGACGGTTTTGCTCGTGGTTCGTATCAATCTTCTCGTCGATGATTTGGAGCTTATCGAACATCTTCAATTGAAATGCTCGGTTTTCTTCAAAAAATTGGCTCTAATCGGGATTCAGGCCCGAAGTACGGGCTTGCTCCATATCCGTGTCGCCATCATCGTCGTTCGGTCAAGACGAAGATCCTCCTTGAGTCGAAGACCTCGCTCGGGGTGCAGGGGCACGTTTCAATGAAAGTGAAGTAGTCCCGAGTGGATGAAAACCGCTTTCGGCTGGATCGAACCCGAAGTGACGGGCGAGGCCGGTTATGTACGGTGCGAAGGAGAGAAGTGGCATCTTGCTTCCCGGAGTTCCCTTAGTAACATTATATAGTCCTTGCAAAATTAACGGGAAAGCCGGACTTGACGACCATCGAGAAGACATTGAAGAACGTAGAGCTCGGACTTGGTCGCGTAGGTGGCCTCGTTCTTGCATAAAATAATGTGGCCGAGGATTTTGTAGGCGACATATAGGGCATCATCTTGAATTTTTGAACAAGGAAATCGCTTGCAATCGCCCGTATTTCCCCCGGTGATCATCCCCCCAAAAGAGGCTAAGTCGAAGCCTTGAACTCCAACCGGGTGGTCCCCTTCGGTCGGGAAACCAAATATGTTGCCGAAAATCTCCTCGTCGACATAAACATCATTCCCTCCTAGACGACAAGTGAACGTCTCGTCGTTCCGGATTGCTAAAGTAGAGAAAAACTCGAGCATAAGCTCGCTAAATCCGGGAAGGTGCATTTGGGCRAAATACCCAYAACCGAGRCCATCGACATAGCGGRAAAGGTCGGTATGGTGTTTCGAGCCATTCGAGGCCTCTTCCTCAAGTCCATGGACGTTCAAAATCCTATGAGTTGCAAACCCCCATTTTCGTATATTCTTAAAAACGTCCCCTTCCTTTTTTTTTAAATTGGGAACGGTGCTCCATATTTCCCCGAGATATCCTTTCGTTTACCCGCTCTAGACATAATCAAACAATAAAAAGTGGAACGGGAATGATAAACCTTGAAAATAAACCTCTTTGCTTCTTCGGGAAATTTCGTCGAACACTTGGCGTGCGTGTTCAACTAACTAAAAACCTAAGTAATCCTTGCACCAACAACTTCCCAATACACAACCAAACAACGAAATTATGGTCCCAATATAAGTATAAGCAAATTACCTCATCGATTTTTCGTAGAAACGAACGAATTGCCCGAATTTTGAAACTTGGCCCGTATTTGCTCCTCGCCTTTGTAGTTCTCTTTGGGGATTTTGTTTGAATGTGAGATGGTGGACGTGTTTTTCTGGGCAATGTGGTTTGTGAGACGAATTGTTGTGGGTTGGTTATGGGTGTTTGTAAGAATTTGAGGAAGGAACGGTTTTTGAAGACAGAAGGAAGAAATTGATAGTTTGAGAATTGAAAAGTGGGGAAAAGGGGGCTTCTTAGACGAATTTAAGCTGCTCCCCAGGTTATTCCCGCGGGTCAAGAGTCTATGGGTCGGGTTGACGGGTCGAAAACCAGTTTTAAATGTGTTCTGGGCTGAGTCCGGGTTTCGCATTGACGTTGTGTCGACCGACGCGAACCCTATCGACGCGACGGAAGCTGTTTTCTCAGCAGTTGCGTCGACTCCGCGTCGACCAACGCGAGCATCCTCGGCGTCGACGCGGGCGGAATTCTGGGCGTCTTTTCTTCGCTCGTTTGATCAATTCTCCTCGTCCGAGTTCTTCCATCTGTTCTAAAAAGATAAAAACCAAAATAAAACAATAAATAAAATAAAAAATAAAATACAAAAGGATACAATTGCTCGGGTTGCCTTCCGAGAAGCGCAAATTTTAACGTCGCTTGCTCGACGCTATTTTGCTAGTTTAATTCCAAACGTATGGTGGATCTCCAAACTCCACCGACTCGTGATCGCGATTCATATTTCTTCCATCATGATAAGGCTTCAGTCTATGCTTGTGAACTTGAAAGGATGATTTTTTGACCTCATCATACAACGTGGATACGTCGTACTCATCTAATTCTTTTATTGAAAACGGTCCGCTCCATGCAGCTCCAAAATCAGATGGGTCATATTTACTTTTATGATTATACAGCACTAACTCTCCAACCTCGTACTGCATGTTTTTTATTTCCATTGAGCGAACCTCTTTTGATTTCTTCTTATTCCTCGTCCAATCGTTGAGATATGCCTCGCCCTTGTTCGTCTTGCGTGAAATTTTTTTGTTAGGGTCGAGGGAATCATGCCTTGGGTGACTTATTGGTGGATTCAACTTCAACCTTTGTTCAAGCTCATGTGCTTTGCTCTTCACATCTAAATCATCTAAAAATTCCTCTACAATATCGCACATGTCAATACCTAGCAACTCGATCAAGTCTTCTCCACTTAAGTGCATATGATCCTCAAACTCGTCGTACTCCTTGCTTGAATCGACTCGTTTATCCCCTCCCTCGATAGAGAATCCGGCGTCATTCCATTCGCTCAATTTGTTCAAAGTTGCGATTTCTCGTAACTCGTGGACGCACGATGTAATGGGGTCAACGAATGAATCTTCCTCTTGCATGATAGGGGAGGGAGTGTTGTGAATATCTTTCAGAGAAAACGTCACTGTTTCACCCAAAACTGTCATTGTCATCCTCCCTTTATGAACATCAATTAAAGTATGGGAAGTAGACATGAACGGGCGCCCCAATAAAATGGTATGCTCAGTGCTACCAGTCGGAACTTCTCCAATGTCCATAACCACAAAATCAACCGGAAGTACGAGCTCTCCAACTTGTATTAAAACATCCTCAACTATTCCCAAGGGTCGTCGGGTTGAGCGATCGGCCAATTGTAGGCGCATGGTTGTCGGCTTTAATGGTCCAAAATCGAATTCTTTATAAAGCGAATGCGGCATTAAATTTATTCCTGCTCCAAGATCCAGCATTCCTATTGCTTTCTGCCCATTAGCTAATGAAATAGTGATGCAGAAACTTCCAGGATCGCGTTCCTTGGGTGGCAATGGATTCTTAAAAATCGCGCTAACCTCCTTGGGTAATGGTACATATTGATTCATCTCCAAACGTCTCTCTCTTGAAGCAAGTTCCTTACAAAAATTTACGTAAGCGGGCATTGTTTTGATTACCTCCAACAGTGGTAGATTGATATTGACATTCTTCAAGAGGTTGTATAGCTCCATGAACCTCTTGTTTTCTTTCGCCGGACGCAACCGGCTCGGAAAAGGAACAACATCCTTAAATTGTGTCGTTGATTGCTTCGGCAGTGATGGTTCGTCTTTGCCAAGGGTGTTGTTCGGAATCGTCCCTTGAATAGAAACATGCAAGTATCTATTGGTGGATTTAGGTATCTTATCTACTGGTTTAGGAACAGTTTCCTCATCCTGGTCCACTATTCCATTGTCGATCTTCTTCCCACTGCGAAGGACGTGAACCGCCGACGCTTGCTCTGGTTGACTTGGTAGCTTGTCCTTCTCCTTATTTGACCTTGCAAAGTCAGTTGCTAGTTGGCCCATAGTTCTTTCCATCCTATCCATGTTTTTAGCTAGATCATGCACAACACCAGAAAGATGGTCAATTCCGTTCACCTTCTTCGAGAGTTCATCAATCTTTGCGTTCACCTTTGTAAGTCCCTCTCTATTGCTGATCGTCTCGGCTACTTGATTTTGCTGCCAAACCAACAGCTGATTATTTGGTTGAGTCGCATTAGACGTCTTCCCTTGCGTATGAAAATTATTTTGTGGCGGCGGCACCGGTGCTTGAGCATATTGTGGTGGGGGGTATTGCGGATCAGGTGGCATATAATTTGGATTTCCAGGGCCCCACTTGAAAAGAGGATTATCGCGTTGTGGTGTGTACTTCTTTTGATTCGAATAATTTTGGATCGCGTTAACATCCTCATGCTACTCAATGTTGTTCAGACACACGTCTGCTAAATGCTGGGGGGATCCACACTGGTTACATGTTACGGCCATCTTTTGTGCAGTGGCCTTACTAGCTCGCTCGGCTTTCCAAGAAGCTAATTTCTCGTCAAATATCTCCTCACATTTTGCCTTGACTAACTTGCCGTCATCTAAATCAGGATCGAGGATGGAAACTTCGTTAACCCTAATTTTACGAGGCCGAGAGTTGGTTTGTCTAGATTTTTCGCTTTGCTTCTCCAACACCCGCCTCGCCTCGGTGGCTGTCAAATCTCTAAAATCTCCTCCCGCTGCTATCTCTACTTCTCGTTTCCATGGTCCAATAAACCATCAAAGAAAAACTGGTTAGTCATCTCCGGAGAATAGTTGTGGTGGGGGCAAGCTTGCAAAAGCGTCTTGTAACGTTCCCAAGTTTCATGAAATTGCTCTCCCTCCAACTGCTCAAAAGTAGCAATTTGCCGCCGAAGATGCCCTGTAGTTTGGGCCGAATAGTATTGATTTAAGAATTTCTCACTGATCATATCCCAGTCAGTCAACGAACCAGGCTCTAGGGATAGTAACCATGACTTCGCCTTGTCCTTCATGCTGTACGGGAAATAAATCATTTGTATCTCCTCTTGGTTAAGGCCATGAACCACAAATCTTCCAACTTCATCTACAAAATATTTCAAAAATGCCAAAGGGTCTTCATGAGCACTTCCGTGGAAAGTCGGGAGTAAATTAAGTTGGTGCGGTTTGATCTCCACCTCTCTTGCTATAGGTCCAAGAACAATAGCAGACCTAAAGGGTACAACCTTTGGACGCGCCAAATCGCACTGCCTAGGTGCTCGATCTCCCCTTGGTTCCCTAACTCGGTCATTTGCTCTCTCGTAGTGATCGTCATATGCGTAATGGTTCTCGCGCTCGTATCTTCTTACGAAATTATTTTGCTCGTAACCATGATCTTGATTTGTCAACCACTCGTTCACGTGCCTTTGATTGTTAACATAAGCATTTCGCTGCAAAACATCCTCATTCCTAAATGCCACGTTCTCGATGTTGTGTTGACGCATGACATTGTTGTTCATCTCTTTGTTTTGCCTCATATTTGCCATGTTGGGTTGTTGATTGATCACGTTGTGCTGCTGGACTCCTTCGTCTCTCATGTTTTTCATGTCTTGCTGGTAATTAGCCCAGTAGGCTCGGGGTTGTGGTTGTCCTTGCAAAACGATTGGCTCACTCCCATACCCATTTAGAATCGGGCGTGGAGGTGATCTTGGTGGCGAATCGCCGTTTCGAATCGAATGTGCTCCTAACATTATGTTGGGAACTTGGTCGCAAATAAAATCAGTTGCTGCTGACGAATCGTTCTCGGGAATAAAATTGGGTTTTGGTCTTGGTGGATTTGAACGGTGGACGTTGTCAATGAATGGTGCAAGGTCGCGTTTAAGTGATCGCCTTCCTTGCATAAACTCAATAATACATTAACGTACCAAATGGCAAAAATCCCAAAACCCGTGCAAAAATAAAATAAATAATAAAAATAAAAAGAAACTAATAATTTAAAACGAAAAATATCCTATATTCCTACTCGTTGCTTCCCCGGCAACGGCGCTAAAATTTCGATCCAAACTTTTGTGCGCCCCTTTTTAATAAATTAATTTAAAAGTACGTCAGTTTGCTCGCAAGAATACGAGGTACTTGTAGGGTGATGAGTTTGACTCAAGTCGTATCTCTCGAGGAAACAACTATTCGGTCTTTAGGATATTTTTCTCAATTACGAATAGAAATAAAATACATGTACATTTGGGGTTTTAAAAAGATTGAATTGATCATTATGAGCTAAAGCATTAATTAAACTAAGGATATTTAAACTAATTATTCTAAATTATATTATCAACTACGAGTAATAACTAAATTATCAATAAAACGCAACCATGAACTAAACCTAATTAACAAATCTAAGAGTATGAACATAAGAAATTATCACTAAGCAAATGTTTCATAGAATCTAAAAACGAATAAATAAGCATAAATCAATCGCATAAATAAACTAAAATAATCCAACATCCAATATTCAAGCATGAAACGATTAAACTAATTATTAAAATTAGAATTAACTAAGAAATTAACTAAGTAATTAACTACGAAATTAACTAAGAGTTTAGAGTACTTATTGAAAATAAGAAAAGCAGTAAAAAGCTCCAGCTATTCCGGAGTTGTACGTCAATCTTGGGCGAAGATTGAATCCCGAACGCGAATTTGATATTTTGGACGCGTTGTTCTTCGATCCCGATCTCCGTCTTCAAATCTCGTTATAAGATGTGAAGTTATGTTTATTATAAGATAAGAAACCCTAGGTAGTCGTCACTTCTCTGAAAAACCAAAATATGGAGAGTATTTATAGATATAACAAGTCTTGGCGCGCACGAAACCCTAAAATTGCGAAACTGGGCCGTCGCGTCGATGGTGCGTCGATCGACGCAGGCTGTCTCTCGGCGTCGACGTGGCCTGGGTGTGCGCGTCGGCTGGGCGGGTGCGTCGACTGATGCGTGCTTGGATCGACGCTTCAGAAAGTTACGTCGACCTTGCGTCGACCGACGCCTCTTCAATCGACGCTTCAGAATGTTGTGTCGGCTGGGCGTCGATCGTCGAGCATCATGGCTCGCGTCGATGGAGCGTAGACGCGACAGACAATCCATCTTAATTTCTCGATCTTTTTGCTACTCGTTCACCGGAAAGTTCGTTCTCCTATTCTTGAACATCGAACTTCGTCTATTACGCTCTGAACTCTTCCGGTTACTTAGCTGTAAGGTGAAAACAACGAAATATCACCTATTCGCATCAATTACGATTAAAATACGGTAAAATAAGTTGGAACTATAAAATACGGAATTAATGCTTAAATCGTCCAACTTATACCAAAAACAAATAGAAAAATGAACTAAAAAGCTAATAAAATAAGGACAAATCTACGTTAATCATTCAAATACACCAGACAAATGGAGAAAAGCACATTATTGTTCAAGTGCGACTTGTTTGGTCCAACTCCTACAAGCACAAAATCTTATTCACATTATAAACTTGTCAATATCAATAATAAACATAGGTTCAATTGGTATGAATCTTTTGTACTTGCTGCCCAGGCTGCATACGTATACTATTGTGCGTGCTCAAGTTTGAAACAAGACAAGTTGGACTGATGGGCAATGTGTAAAATCATGGCGATATCAAATGTTGAGTTCATCGAGACTCTACCAGAGCAATCATTTCATGAGTAAGTTGTATATACATGTAATCCGATTCAACTGGATGATATCGATTTCCAGTTGCACAACCCCATTGATAATGACGTCGATGAACTTGGTGACGAGGCAAATGATGATGCAGAAGAAGAGTTACTCAATAATTAAGATACAAATTAAGACACAGACAACGATGCATTTAGTGATAACTTTAATAGTGTAAGTGTCAGTTCAGATGATTACTTTGGTTGAAATATATGTAAATTGTTCATATTGTAAAACACTCTTGTTTTAACTAATTTATTTATGTTTGATTTATGAAAATGGTTGATATATATACTGGTATTTGTAAAATGCTTGTACTATATATATATACTTTTATCAGATGTAGAGAGGTCGTGGACGCGGATCCAGCCTAGGTCGATCGGATATGGAGTTAGTGTTTTGCTTAGCTGATTTTGATGATGATTATGTGGGCCTTGGTACTAATCATTCAGCACTGATTTCAGATACCACCACACAGACACCGTCCGATGCATGTACATCTCGACAGGACTTGGCCCCACCACAGAGGCGATACCTTGTTTATATCGTAGGGAAGAAGTAAGTAAATTAATAATTATAAAACTCTCATCATCGTTATTATTATATTATATTTGTAACCACAAACACAATTACAGGCTACATAGCAATGAGATCAGACTGACCAACATATTTTTGGAGATAATGGAGAAGGAGCTCCATCCCGCCGGGTGGTAATTTAAGGCAGACCCTAAGAAGACTCATACATTATGGTGGAACATGTTTCAGGTAATTATTATTTTGTGTCTAAATTATTAATATTTATTGAAACTTGAGAATCATGTATCAATTGTACTGTAATTATTATTTTATTTTGTAGGAGATTTGTTATTGGGACACGGACTTGTAGCAAATTTGTGTATTTCCCAAAAAATAAGAAAGGTAAAAAAAAAAAAAAACATATATTATACTCCATAAGTTATACCATTGATTTATTTAAAAGAAGTTTGAAGTAAGATTTGTCGAGATTTTAAGTCACGATAATTTTAAATTTTGAGATTAAAAGTGCGTGTATAATAAGAATTACTTGTTATTTATAGGATTGATTTACTTTATTTTTGGTGTTAAATATCTCTAAAAAGGATTGATAAGTGGAAAATATTGTATTGTTAATATTTTGTTTCTAATTACTTCAATTCATATAACTCTTCCCGCAAAAATAGTAATTATATTATTTGCTTAATTATCAAAATCATACAAGTGTAATAAATATCTGAAAAAGGTAAATATTTGTGTTGGGCTAAATTGACAGGTTATGACTCGTTGGACAATTTAATCCGATACTATAATATTTTGATTTTGTAGTATGATGTATTGGACTTTGTACTTAAAAGTATTAATTTTTCATAAATCTTTGAACCATGTTATGATGTATTTCTTTTTGCACTATGATATGTTGGTATTTTTTTATTATGATATATTAATTTTTGTATTATAATATATGGTACGAAATTTTGGTTTAACGGATGATTCGTTAGCTCAACCTAACAAGAGTGTTGCCCTTAGAAAAATATCAAATAATAAAAACTCGACTGGTATACTATGAGGCCAAAATAATACTTCACAAATCCGGAGAACAAAATTAAAACTTCAAAACTAACTTAAATAAATATAATATATAACAGAATAACTAACAAAATTTTAAATATATATAACATTAGATAAGGACATCACCAAATTTAATTGTAAGTTATGTAGACATCATTCGAAATTAGAATCATATTTATTTATTATTTTTCGTTTGATATCATTATTTTTGAAATTTTTATTTTTTAAATTAAAATATTTTAAATATATCAATCAAATCATCTTTTAAAATATGAAAATCACTATTATAATCAAATTTTACTTAGAAATATACTATTTTAGAATTATATAATAGAATCCACCATCTCCCTCTCTCTCTCTCTCTCTCTCTGTGTGTGTGTGTATATATATATATATATATATATACTAATTTAACACACGTGTATTACACGGAGTTTATATAAAAGATAAATATAAAAAATATTTTTGATATTTACAAAGTTTTAAATCTAAAATTAAAAAAATATCAAAGGATGTTCTAACCATGTCTTGTACATTTCTAATATTCACTAATTATTATAATTATTACATAATCTTTTATTATAATATTCTTAAATTTGTTAATAACTTTATTTATATAATTAAAAAAATTAAAATATGTTAAATTCTAAATTTTTGTCTAATATCTATTAATTAATTAATTAATTATTAAAATTATTTAATATCCAAATCAAGATTATTAATAACTATTAGTTTCGTACTTTGAAAAACTCAAAAGATGGCACATGCTCAACCCGTGTCGCACTGTATCAATGTATAAATAAATTGGTAATATAATAATTATTTCTAAAAATATGTGATTTTCAAAAATATAGAAATTCTGATAATATTTGTTTTATATTAGAATTCATATATTTTTATAATTAGTATTAATTTTGGTAAGACTCAAAACCACTAAAATTCGCCAAGTAAGTTAATTTTAGTAAGACTTCGAACCATTAAAATTCGTCAAGTAAGCATTTGAACCATATTTTCGTTTAGTATAGGTGGGATATATATATATATATATATGATTGGGTTCAAATGAGAACCCCGTCATTATATGTGAACCTAGGGACTAATCCTGGCCTTAGATCTAATATTGCACAGTGCAATTATATGTCCAGGTTCATTGTGCTTTTTACACAGTACTGTAGTGCTAAAATCAGTCCAGTTTTTTTAATTTAATTATATATATATATTTTTTAGATTTTAAAACAT
>BMAC01000002.1:2522023-2536121 GCA_014905375.1 Phtheirospermum japonicum | reverse complement strand
AATAAAAGGACTGATGGGGTATATAACTGAAATATTAATAAAGCCACTATTAATTGTATTATATATATATATATATATATATTATATATATATAATATATAAATATTATTATATTTATATATATATATATATATATATATATATATATAAACAAATAAAAACCAATAAACTCTTGATCATCACATTTTCAATCGGATGGAATATAAAAATAGAAACAATTCCATACTACCCCTTTATATTTTTAAATGACCAGGATCAAAATAGTTAGTAAGATATTGGTGTCAAAATATAATGTCCAATGAAAAGAGTTTAGTGACCAACAGAGCAAATTATGAACCAATAAAAGTGGTCCAAACCCAACATTCGATACAATATCCATCATCCAAATTTACAAAAAATGAGTACTAATCATAGCGCTAGATTGGTGGTGCCGATAGACGTGAAGAAGAAGCCATCGGAGCAAAAGCTTCCTCTCCACAACCGGTGGCACCCCGCCATACCGGCGGTGGCGGAGGTCCGGACCGGGGAGCTTTTCAGGGTGGAGATGGTGGATTTCAGCGGCGGCGGAATAACCAAAGTGTACACTGCCGAGGACATCAAATTTGCAGATGCTTCTATTGTGAGTTTCTGTTTATTTTGCTAGGAATATTATTTGGGGTAATTATAAAAATCATAAACTTAGAATTAAAGAAAATTCATAAGGGTTTCACTGTTTGTTTTTTTTGTGTGAATTTTGGGCTTGGGCTAAATCAAGTTTTGATTATTTATCAATTTTTAGACCCGTAAACAACACATTTCAGTTCACACCAAATATGTGTGATTTTATTAATTTATTACATCATAATTTCTCTTTGTGAGTACTTATATATCCACAATCATGATAATGAATGTTCTATTAATCTTGAGATTTTTTTTGAGTTATTGTCTATTTTACAATGCCACAACTTTTATAGTTTACATCCACAAATTAATCTACAATCATTATCACGATTTCCATAATATACATTTAAGATTTAGATTTTAATCGTGGGAATAATCATTTTTACATTAATTATTTACACAAACTTAATTCATGTTATTGTTGTTAGAAAATAAACTTTACATTTGATTTTAGTTTATATTTTTTTGTTGGTTTGATCATTTTTTTAGTTCGTGTCCATCAAATTAATTAAAAATATCTTATTTTGTAAAATTTAATAAGTTATATATTAACATTTTCAAGTGATTGTCTATATTCAATTGATATAGTTACACATATCACTCGTTTGCCTTGTGAATAAGTTTATTTGAGTGACTTTGGTCACAGATCGATCGTTGGTACGATTCAACACTAAAAACACTAATATATTGAAAGTGTGAGTTTTTTAATGCATTCAAATATAATCGAACAACACAACTTATTTAATTAATTGAATTCAATTTTTTCTTTTTTCAAATATTAACAGGACTTTGGTGGCCAAAGTAAAAATTTTCAACTTTTATACTTTATTATTTTAAATAAAATAAAAGTAATTTAACGCATATGATAATTATTTGGAACTATATATTTCAATTGAATAGCTTAATTTGTTTGTCGATATTATTAAATGAACATTATAGTCTTAAAAGTTTTAAATAATTTTAACAAGATTCTTTTATCGATGTATATTTGAATCAAAATATATAGGTTGTTTTATTTTTTACTTTTCTAAATTACATTATCAAAAAAATAAAATTAAAATTATACAATCAATTTTGGTTAGGTGCATTTGATTTTCTTAATAGGACAAATATATATGATTTGAACATTTTATTCACGCTATATTACACGCTAATATACGAGAAATTTTGTAATAAAATGTTCACTTTGTCTTTAAATACAAAGACCAAACAAGAAGTTGCGTGCATCAATCTAATATTATTAGGGGTAATTATTTTATACTCCCAAACTATTGAGATTTTCACAATTTACAATAAAAACTATTATATGTGATAAATAACCATACCAACTATGCGTAATTTGTAATTGTTCCATAAATTAAAATTATTGTGGTTTTGTGCCCAAAATTAGATGACGTAACACAACTCGATTGTGACACACCATCCGATTTTAAGCACAAATCACAAAAATTTTGATTTAGAAGACAAATTGTAAATAACGCATAGTTCGTATAAGCGGTTTGTCCCCAAAAGTAATTTGCACAGTAAGCTGCAAAAAGAACCATAGCTTAGGGGGCAACACGTTTTTTTCCTCTATTCTTTATACTTACATTTTGAAAATATAATAAAAATGGCTAATATGATTGTTACACGATTAATTAAACGAAAAAATTCCAAAATAATAATTTGTGATGATGACAAGTTATATTATAATTACACCTATAATATAATCTACAAAATGTTGTTTTATAATATATAAATATGAAGTTATTTATTTTAAATTTACTTATATTAACAACCGTGACATGAATATTTTATGTTGTTCTATTATATTAATAAATCAATACTATTATATTTATATTAAATAAATTTACATTTTAATTCGTCTATATATCCCAATCCTAGTCCTACTAAAATGACTACCTATGCGAGACTTAATTTTCAATGAGAATAATAAGAACAAATTCTTCCAACTTATTAATCTTCTCTCTTCATTATTTAATTATATATATGCAGTTCTCAATTATTATACCCATAAGCTTGATAATAATGACCCGAGATACTCGCAAACTTTTCATCATTTCCTGGGATAAGAATAGGGACCATGGGAAAAATTGCGTCGTCAAAATAATATAATAAAGTCCTCTTTTCAAAAAAAACAATAAATAATAAATGACAAACATTTGATACACAAACAATTGATCCTACCTAAATCAATTATGGCTCCTCCAACTCCAAGATTAATAATTCCTATAGACTTAACGAAGAAGCCATGGCAGCAAAATCCGCCGCTCCACAACCGGTGGCACCCCGAGGTACCGCCGGTGGCGGAGGTGAAAACCGGCGAGGTTTTCAAATTGGAGATGGTTGACTGGACCGGTGGTGCGATTTCCGATGATAAAAACTCTGCACTTGATATAAAATCCTTAGACCTATCAACTGTAAGTACAACCTTTTTTGTTGAATGTACAACAATATGTTCTGAACCTCAATTTTACCAATATTAATATTTGAAAGTTTACCAAATAAAAGGAATAATATCATATATATCAGATACTGGAACAAGCCCAAGATTATTATTATTATTATTATTATTATTATTTAATCGAGTCAAATTAATTCGAACCGAGTCTTTCAACGGAACAAAAAGTTAGACCAAATTGGTTTGTTTCGTTAACAAAAGAGATGGAGCTCTGATTGGTAATCCTTTATACAGTAATTTGTTCTTAGTATGTATGACTTTATATTTCAAAATATTATAATAATAATAATAATAATAATAATAATAATGATCATAATACACTTGGTTTGTCAGGTTCATTATCTAAGTGGACCTATTAGAGTGGTGGACAGGGACGGGAAAGCGGCCAAGCCTGGCGATCTTCTTGCTGTAGAAATATGCAATTTGGGTCCACTGCCCGGAGATGAATGGGGCTTTACTGCAATTTTTGACAGGGAAAATGGCGGCGGCTTTCTCACTGATCATTTTCCTTGCGCAACCAAAGCTATTTGGTATTTTGAAGGAATATATGCCTACTCTCCTCATATACCTGGTATATTTCTTTCATTATCATATATTTGTGCCAAATCCGATAAAATTATGTCAACACATCACATTAAACAATTACCAATAAAATCACACAATTTCAGACTATGCCCGAATTTTAAAAAGATATTGGACCAAAATTTCAAATTAACTACTCAAAGGACAAAATCTGCAAGTGATTCAAGTTACACGACCAAAAAATAAATAATTAAAAATTCATCTAAACAACTGAAATGTTATATGCAACACAATATGGAATAGAAAATCCAAAAGACAGACACTTAATCGGCAGGTGTACGATTCCCGGGTTTGCCACACCCTGGAATAGTTGGAACTGCACCTTCAGTGGAATTGCTAAACATTTGGAACGAGAGAGAAAGAGAACTTGAAGAAACCGGTCATCAGTCTCTCAAACTGTGTGAGGTTTTGCACTCTCGACCTCTGGCAAACCTTCCATCGACAAAAGGATGCATTCTCGGCAAGGTACGGAGCCTATGAATATTCTAACAGAGTATTTGATCAAAAATTGTAAAAGTCAAACCAGAAGCAGTAGTTGACATTTTAAAAAAGTCTTAGTTTCGACCTGTAACGTTTGTAGATTAAGGAAGGCACTCCGGAATGGGAAAGGATAGCGAACGAGGCCGCGAGGACGATCCCCGGAAGAGAAAACGGAGGCAATTGCGATATAAAGAATCTCAGCCGAGGTTCGAAAGTGTACCTTCCTGTGTTTGTGGATGGAGCAAATCTTAGCACCGGGGATATGCATTTTTCACAAGGTGATGGCGAGGTTGCATTTTGCGGGGCAATTGAGATGAGTGGGTTTTTAGAGCTCAAGTAAGTTACCAAACACGGTCTTATCGTCATTTCAAGCCTTTTTTTTTTAGTAGGATTTGACCCTGGGCGTGCTTACCCGGTAAAAATACCCTAAACCATTGGGCTAGAAGCCAAATCCCGGTTTCTTGATCTTTTCTTAATTACTCGTACTAAAGTGAGAAATAGTTGAGCCAATTAATTACCTATATCAGAAATTATTATGGCATTAACTAATTAATTAGTTTCGTATCTAGGTGTGAAATCATAAGGGATGGCATGAAAAAGTACCTCACCCCAATGGGCCCAACTCCTTTACATGTCAACCCGATATTCGAGATCGGGCCGGTTGAGCCCAGATTCTCCGAGTGGTTGGTGTTCGAGGGCATTAGCGTTGATGAGAGCGGGCGGCAACACTACCTTGACGCTAGCGTAGCTTACAAGCGTGCGGTCTTGAACGCGATCGACTACATCTCCAGATTTGGATACTCTAAGGAACAGGTCCCAATTTATGTGTCCTATTCCGTTCTCTATTTCGTTCTATATTGCAATATACTACGTCAATTTCATATGTATGATAATTAAATTATAATGTACACATAGCATTCGTATGATACACGATAATTTCAAATGTTGTAACGTCAATAGTTTCAAAAAACAAAACTGAGGTTTGAGTTAATTACAAAAAAAGCCCAAAAGTTTTTGAATATTACAAAGCCCCCTTGAAATTTGTTTTTTTCTTTTGTTATTTTCAAAAATTGATGGGTATTTCTTGTAATTACCCTATAATTATGATGATATCAGGTGTATCTTCTACTATCATGCTGCCCTTGTGAAGGAAGGATCTCAGGGATAGTAGATGCTCCCAATGCAGTTGCCACTCTTGCAATCCCAATCGCTATTTTTGACCAGGTAATGTAATGTTACAAGAATAGCCAGAAAATGAGCCTTAAGAGGTCGAGGTTTGTTTTTCTCGGATAGGGTGGTGGTTCTCAATTTCTTAGGGGGCAAGTCTTAAAAATTTAGTAATTATATGTACAAACCTATAAATGCATTGATTATAGGCAGCCCTAGCATGGAACTAAAAATATGTTTTTGAGTTCAAAATTCCAATTTTCCACTGAAATGTGGAGTGAATTTTGTGCAGGATATTCGTCCGAAAATCTCGGATGTGCCGACTGGACCAAGGGTTGTGAGGAATCCAGGTCTCCCACAGTGCAGTTATGATGGGAACTTGCCTACGACCAAAAATCCCTGTGCTACAAAGTGATTATCACAAGCAAGCAGATTATTATTACTAGAATTAAGTGATGTGTTGTATGCAATTTCCACTCGTTATTTGTAATTAGCTAGACTGCAGCTTATTTTCGTGAAATGAAACCATGTTTGTTTGTATTTGTGCGACATCTTCAAAATCTTACAAATCTTTATCCACCATAAAAATCATACAAATTCACACAATTTCTAATTTAACAGCACCTTATCATCTTTATCACAAATAGATAATCACTAGTTTCACTGTACAATAAAATTCATGTCTAAAACACCAAATTACTATTTGTTTGAATTTTATACAAGGTTCGAAAAGGCGTGAGGCCTGGCAAGGCGGCAATGCCAAACCTCAAGCCTTGAAAGCCTAGGCGCGATTAGGCGAAGTCTAGACGTGAAAAAGCGTTATCAGTTTTTTTTTTTAAAAATTATTTTACTTATTATATTGTTAAAATTAGTAAAAAAATAGAAGTTTAACAAATTTGTCTACATATTTCTCGATATAGTTATTAAATACTAATTATTTATACAAGATCAACGTACTATTAACGGTCTCATGTAAGAGAATCATACTTTGCAAATCATAAGTTATACTTTTAATGTATAAAATTATACTTTGCAAAACAACTATTCACACCTTTTTGAAAAGTATGAATTTCACAATAAAAACATGATATTTTACTTTAAAAGTTTGATCGCATTCATAAGATGCTCTTATAATAGTTTTTGCGAGATATTAATTATTTGATCATTTTTTGATGTCATATAAATTTTGTAATATTTGGCTTAAAAAAATAAATTTACTCATCTGAAAAACATGCGCATTTTCACGCCTACGTCTAGGCGGTCACCAAAATAGGTTAATCGCCTTTTTACACGCCTAGACACTAGGTGAGGCATTTTTCTCGCGCCTCACACCTAGGCGCGCCTAGTCGCCGCCTTTTAGAACACTGATTTTATAAACCACCTGATTTCAAAGCCCAGGATATTTTCTAAACTACTGGGCCACAAAAACAAAATCCAAGATAATTCCAAACAAACTTATACACGTTATCCACATCTAAAACGACGTCGTTTCCAGAAGAAAAAGGGTTTCCCGTTTGGGGCAATCAGAAACAAAGTGGAAAAATAGTCGTAATATAATATAACCCTTATTTACGTTTGATGGCCGTGAGGTCTCTCCAATTCATCGTCCTCTCTCCCCACTGTCACCACCGCCGCTCCGCCACTCACGCCTCTCTCCTCCGTCACAGCTCCGACGGGCCGCCGTCGTTGCTTTCCCTCTCCCAAAAAACTACTCAACTACCAAATTAAAGCAAAATCGCCATCACCAGCGCCACCGCCGCCGGCCGCAGTTGACCGCCGTATCCGTGCCGGAGGAAATGGCGCAGAAGATTGGGAAAGCGATTAGGCGGCCTGGAGCCCCGTCGAAGGCCCGGGTCTACGCTGACGTCAATGTCATTCGCCCTAGGGAGTACTGGGACTACGAGTCTCTCGCTGTTCAGTGGGGGTACTTAACTAGGATATTTTTTCTGCAATTAATACTTTTGTTTCTTTAATTTTTTAGTTCTGTATAATTATCTTGGGATTTGATTGTTTGCGACAGGGAGCAGGATGATTATGAGGTGGTGAGGAAGGTGGGAAGGGGGAAATATAGCGAGGTGTTCGAAGGTCTTCACACCACCAACAACGAGAAATGCGTAATCAAAATCCTTAAACCTGTCAAGAAGAAAAAGGTAACTTCTCTCGTTCTCTATGTTTATTCACCCTTTTTTCTTCCGAAGAGGCTGATATCTTTTATCAATTCGTTATTATTTTTATTTTTTTAGGGTTATGAACAATACACATGAGAGAACCGAAACGTGAATGACAATTTCTGTTTCTGGGGACCTAATTAATCTTTGTGCTGAATGCATTAGTTAATTGGCGATAGGACTCCTAAGATGCAGAACAACATTCCTTGTTATTAATAGAAAAGACCCAAAACTTTCAACGAAAGCTTCATTTTTGATATGCCTGCATTTATATTTCCATCTTGTATAGTATTACCGTTTGTAGTGAAACTACCTGATTGTTGCTTAGCAAATCAATGTTTCTGTTTTCCCTTTGTGGTCTCTAAGAGCTAAGAATAACTTCAGGACAAAATTATTTGGAAAAAGCATCTATCTTTTTTAAAGACAAACTTATATGTGATACCACAATGGTGGAATACAATTGAATTATTTAAATAAGGAATTGGGGGTTGGGGGTCCTTTTCATATGTTTTGCTAGAAATCTCATGGCTTTTTTGGGTGAATAATAAAGATCAGGAAAAGAAAGAGAAGAGAGGAGGGTGGGATAAAGAATAAGAAAAGTTAAAGAAGAGAAGAAAGAAGTAAAAAAAAGGGGACAAGTAGGACATAGACAACAAAAAGAAGAAAAAAGAAAGTCATAGAAGTGGAGAAGGGAATCGCCAAGAAAAAAGAAGAAAAAGCAGATGTTTGAAATTTAAACTAAAATCGTAAAAATGAAAAATAGTAAAGACAGAATATGTTCATTTGTTGCGTCACTTTAGCAATGCCTAGTGCTAAAAAAATTGTTGTAATAATAGAAATATTTATTATGGCTGCGTTAAACCACCTCCGGAGCTTTTTTTAACTGTTTGACTATGAACAAGTATTTTAAATCAGCTCCTTGCATATGTATGATTAATTTGGAGGGAGCTGAAGGCGCCGCCAACCACCATGGGATTTGAAAAGATTTTTCATGATGTTTAAACCTAATTACGCCAAGTTGATTGTTCACTGCTGAAATTTTCTACAGTTTATTCTGTTGGTCCATATGCTTCACATGCCTCTTATTCAGTTTTATGAATTTTATCAGAAAACAATGCAAAATTTCCTAATCTTTCCAGGTCATACACTGAGTGGTTTTTCTTTTGACTTATTTGCTTCTGCATCATTATCTTAGAATATAAATGCTGAAGCATCTCATAGAAAACTTTCTTCCTCAAGACTGCATCTTATTAATGCTCAATCATGTAAATATTAACAAAATGGGTTTTACGCAAGAAGCTCTTGTTACTGGATTGCTCCTGTTGGATATCGTGTAGTCTTTTAGGGTGCCTGCAACCGCAACTTTGAAGAGTGGGTTTAGACCCAAAAAGTTGGATTTATACTTTCCCAACCATTGCACAGCCGACTTGTATTCTTACAGTAAATACTGGGTTGGTATTTACCAACCCAGCCTTTTGAAAGTTGCAAGGATTTTTCAGATTTTTATAATTATATCACTTCTCTTCTTCTCGCTCTCCTTCTAAATTTGGATTATATCTTCTAGGCTTTTGTCCTCATTTGTTGGAACATGAATACTTGTTCTACCCTTCTACTGTCCAATTCAAATCATTTATTAAATTAAGAAAGATTTATTTATTTAATATTTTATTTATGAATTGATTGTAATGCTTCCTAAGTTAAATTGTTGTACTCTTGTATTGGTTTTAATAATATTTTCATCAAATTATGATTTTGATAGTAAAGGTAGATGTTAAGTGAAAACATAATAAGAATCTAGGAATGTAATATATTAAATTATAATTTAATATTAACTTATTAAATTAATACATAGTAATAAATGGGTGTATACATTAATAATAAAATAATTATAGTAAATATTTTCGTAAATAGTTAAGCTAAAATATTGAATAAAGATAATGAATATTAATAAAAAAAATAGATAATGATGCGTGTGGGTTGATGGTGGGACCAACAAAAACTTGTTTGGGGTTTACGATTGTGGATGGAGATTTTAAAAGTAGGAAGTTTTTTGTTTTTGATGTGGCACAGTGGATCCCACAATAAAGTTGGGATTGGGGGTTTATGATTGCTACCACCCTTAGTTTTATTAGTGACATAATTTGGTCTTATGACTAATATTGCATCTCTGTGCAGATCAAGAGGGAGATTAAAATTTTACAGAATCTTTGTGGCGGGCCAAATATTGTGAAGTTGCTTGATATTGTAAGAGATCAGCAATCAAAGACCCCAAGTCTTATATTTGAACATGTGAACAACACAGACTTCAAAAATCTATACCCCACACTTTCCGACTTCGATATTAGATATTATATCTACGAACTTTTGAAGGCAAGTCTCAACTTTTCCGGAGGATGAAAATTTCTATTTGTCATATTTCTGTTTCATTTCTGTTTAGCTTTTGTTTACAAGTTGACCAACTACTTGTAACCTTACATTTCTGCTTCATTTCCTTTAGTGACTTTACTGATGTTGATACTGAATTTGGTTGTTTAATGTGAAAAGTAGCTTTTACTGCCTTGTTATAAATTAATTAGCGTTTCTATCCCCCACATGAACTTCAAGTTGGTGTCTGTCTTTAGCTGTCGTGATTTATTCTGATTGAAAAATTATTATAGAATTATTTACCTTGACATGCAGGCTTTAGACTATTGCCATTCTCAAGGGATCATGCATCGGGATGTAAAGCCCCACAATGTGATGATAGATCATGAGCAGCGTAAACTTCGCCTTATAGATTGGGGACTTGCTGAGTTCTACCATCCTGGGAAAGAGTATAATGTTCGTGTTGCTTCTAGGTTCGCCATCTGTCCTGTATCTTTCCTCGGCTTTACTGTATTGTAATATTACTATGTTTGATATATTTTTTGTATCTGATGCCATTTTGTTTTATTATCTTGGATAACTGGTTATATTAGGCTTTTGTAGAAAGTGGAACACAATGTTCTGAATTCTTGCGGCCACACTGGGTGAAATAATATCTTAAATAAACAAACACAATATCTTCATTGTGGCTAGATCCATTTTACAAGGACTGTGGTTAAACTTTCCTTTGTACCCGAGACTTCTGACGTTTTCTTCAAATTTTATATTTTATATTATATTGACCCTCAGAAGCTGTGATTAAAATTCTTTTCTTTTCATTTTTCTCTCTTTCATTTTTCAAAGAACCTCGAGTTGAAACTAGTGTTCTATGCATCAACTACACCGTTAAGTTTCAACTACTCTTCTTGCTTAAGTTGAAACACCAATTTTCTAGAATTGTTTTCTTCTTTGCTTAGTTAGATGTAAAAGAGAAAGGCTAGTGTAGTGAACAAGAACCTCAAATATAAACGTATGAAATTACACTTGGTGCCATTTTTTTCATTAACTGGCTGATGTATTGAGCTAATGCTCTTACATGATTCCCAAGCTTCTAGATGTGAAATGGATCAGACCCACCGGCATGTATAAATATTTATTGTTAAGTATGAAACCACAAATTAAATACGCCTAAATAGAGAGTGATTTTTGAAAATAAAATTTTATAAATTAAAAATTCAAATTTAATTCTATAAGTTGAAATTTCAAGGTAGGTTGTATAATGAATAACTAATTTCTGTGCAAAGACTGGCTTTGCGAACGATGGACTCCATCCGATTATAATGATTTTTTAATGATGAAAATATCATTTTAAACTCTATTTTAGTTTTAAGTATTTGCTTAATTAAAATCATCAGTATGATAAAATATAACTATAGAATTGTGTAATAGTAAATAGTCATATTAGCACGATATTAATATCCTCACAATTTAATTGCTAAAAGTTAGATTTTGAATATAAAATGGGTTCAGATACTAACTTATATATATATATATATATATATTGAAATTTAAGAAAAAGAGTAGAGAGTTAGTCTAATTGCCAACAGATGGTTATCAGTTCCATGCAATTTGTCAGAGGTTTTTATGATTTTGATATTGGCAAAATACCTTGTGTGTTAGGTTTGTTCTAGTGCTTCTATCTGTCTGCTGATCTGTTAAATCTATATTTTCTGGCTCAACCAAGTGTAGATATTTTAAGGGTCCTGAACTTCTTGTTGATTTGCAAGACTATGATTACTCGTTGGACTTGTGGAGTCTGGGCTGTATGTTCGCTGGAATGGTATGCCTTTCCTTCTATTCTCCATCGTTAGTATTCGTCAAAAACGGCTTAGACATATCATTTCTAATAAATTTGAATGCTCGGTTCAATGGTTTTTCTGTACAGATATTCCGCAAGGAGCCTTTTTTTTACGGGCATGATAATTATGATCAACTTGTCAAGATTGCAAAGGTATGCCTTTCTTTTTCTTCTTTAAAAAAAAAAAAAAAAAATCTTTTTTGAGTTAATGCCAGTGTATTTCCTACATTTTTTATGCCTTTGTTTAATATATCAAGTACTATGATGAATGGCGCAGGTATTGGGTACCGATGAGTTGAATGCTTATTTGAACAAATACAGATTGGAATTGGACCAACATCTTGCTGCCTTAGTTGGAAGGTTAAATATATGCAACTCGGCACGTTCCTTTTGCAAGAATTTTGTTTGATCGTAAAATAATAATCTTCTTGTGGCGTGTAAATCCAGGCATAGCAGAAAACCATGGACAAAATTTATTAACGCTGATAACCAACACGTGGCTGTTCCTGAGGTAAGCTGTGAGAGCTTAACAGACACTTTTTTTTTAAGGGAGTACCTAAAATATTATGTAATGAAGTTTTTGTTGTCTATTTTAAACTGATGTATGTTTTCTTAAAATTTCTGAAGGCAATTGATTTTGTGGACAAATTGTTGCGATATGATCATCAAGAAAGGCCAACTGCAAAGGAAGCAATGGTAAATCCTTCGTCCTCAGCTCACCCGTTTATCGGTTTATAACTTAGTTATTGTGAATTTGATTATATTGATTTATTTATTGGCTTTTGAGAAATGGAAAATGCGGTTTTCACTGTTGGATAATGGTTGGTTGTGATTTACCGCAGGCCCATCCTTATTTCAGCCCGGTAAGGAATGCTGCAGAAGGCCGCAGAAACCGTGGCCAGTAGGACTGTGCTTTCAAATTATAGAGTAAAAACTGGTGTTCTAATCGTTTATAATGTTGAATGAATTAGTTCACTTGTTCTCTGTGTTTGTGCTTACCGTCTGATACATAGACAAGTTTCGTGGACTTCACTTTGAACCTCATTTGTGTCGGCGCGGTGTGGTTTGCGAGTAAACTTGGTTGCAACTTTGAAAGGACTGTCATCACATGTCATTCATTCTTGTGTTCTCTTGCTGTGGAAGATAAATAATTACCTTAAATAAGAAAGTTTCTAAAATTGGTTACTTGCAGTTGCTTTATTACTATATATGATAATTAACAGGTTTGTCATCCGAGTCTTAGCACAATTTTCTTGTCTTGTCGCAAAGCCTGATTCAATTCAATGTCTTTCTTTCTTGCATATGTGATGATTTATTTGGGGAAAAGGGTTCGAGATGAGAGTTTAATAGGCGCGAAATTGTTTTAAGGTTTCGGGTTTTCTTATTTCGTTCAATAAAGTTGGACTGTGATTGTTGTTTTCTGGGAAAAAACTAAAGTCACCTCGAAGATGAGTTGAGGAATTTTTCTATATTTCTAGAACAGATTTTTTATAAAAGAAAGAGAGGTTATGAATGGACTTTTAAAATAGTGGAGTCTAGTGCAAGATTTTTATTTTCTTTTCGTAAAAACAAATTCTTTTTTATGATCCGACATTATTTTAGACTAACCATGGGTTCACTTGCTTATAAGGTATATATTTATACATTTCAAAATAACTGTTACGTAAGTTGAAGGAAATAAATAACTGTTTCGCGGTGAAGATCAATATGATGTAGGACAAAATAAATTGATGTGAATATGAGATGACTTGTTTGATATTCACTCCTGTATATTATTCTATAACAGTTAATAAATATAGATTTTATTTATGGATATATCTTATTCATCACTATGTATATCGTGATACTATTTTTTTTTTTTTTTTTTTTTTTTTTTTTTTTTATCAAAAACTTGCGCTAACATACTTAGCCATCGCTGAAGAAAGAATTAATCAACTATCTTAATTTCATGCTTGCGGTTGATTTAGGTAATTCAGAAGAAACAAGGGCCTTGCTGTAAAAATGGCCTTTGTGATATTCTACAACAAAATTCATTAGTTTCTGATTGGATTCTTTTATTGGGTAGCAATATCTAATGCGAAAAAAAAAGGCCCATCCTGGAGAGGATAACCTTTTATATATATATATTAAAAGAGAGAGAGAGAGAGAAAGATGATAACCGGTCCACGTGATTAACAATTGGACTTTCTCGTTTTGTTTTTTTTTTCCAATAAATTTTGTATCTTTGATGTTTTCTCATAGATATTTTATTTCCCTAAACAAAATGGGATCACTATAAAACTTCATTGTTTATATTTGAATATTTTATGTATCATAATTAAGTGTGTTGGAGAAATGCAAGCACTTAAAAAATAAGTGATGACTTGCTGCAAAGATATC